>QJNV01000499.1:0-36773 GCA_004155935.1 Monosporascus sp. GIB2
GGGGGTTGGGTTTCAGTACCCAGCTAAAAATGTTAAAAAATAATAAAAAAGATTGTTAAATCGGTTATAAAAAAGATAAGTTAGTTGTTTACGTTAACCGTACAATTTTAATAGCAAAAAAATAAGATAATATTTTCGGATTATTAGGTCGAGTACGAGTGTAATTTTTAAGTAAAAAAGATCTTAAAAGGTTAATTCTTAAATAATTATCGTTAATTTTTAAAAAGAAGAATATTAAGAAAAACGCTAAGATTTTTAATAATTAAACTTCTTATGTCGTTAAATAAACGACATTTTATAGTCTTTAAATCGTTATCTTAACGTTATAAATAAATTAAAGTTTAAATAAATTCTTAAGTAAAGTTTAAAAGTAAAAGAAATTTATAAATATTAATAATTCTCCCTTGAGGAGACGTAACCATGTAGACAAAATTGGATAAAATGATAGATTGGTACCTCAATTCCTAGGCTTCACTAAACCGATCCCTCTCGCAGGCGATTTCAGGCTGCCTTGTCCCGCAGCTCCTATTTACGTCGATTCGCGTCGGTGTTCTGCAGTGATTTCGCTACCTGGAGCAACCGGGCAAACCATCGGTTTTACTTTTTATAACGTTTTAAAATTTGAAATTCAATACTCGTTAACCGTTCCTTTTTTTTTCCCTTTTTAATTTCTTTAACAATTTCTCCATAATTATTATATTTTTCGATATAAATTCGAATAACGATTAATTAATATTATTTTCGAAAATTAAATCGTATCTAAAAATTAATAATTAAATACGATCTTTTTAGAAATATTATTTAAGTCGATAAAATTATTAATATTTTTCGTTCGCCTCGTTACTTTATAAAATTTAACAATTTTAAACGTAACGGTTTCGTTAAAAATTTTATTAATACGGATTACCGGTATTATATACGAATTCTGTCGCATATTAAGTTATAATAATAATAATAATTCGAAAAGTTGCTATAAAACGATTAAGCCATAAAATTAACGAAAACTTGTAAAAACTAATCTTTTATACGTATTTATAATTTATCCTTAAGGTTTACCGCGTAAAACTTTACGTTTCTTCAATTATATTATATAACTATGCCAAACCGTAAAACCAACGGGCATAAAATTTATTAAAATCGAAACTTACCAGTAACCACGTTTTAAAAATTAAGGCTTTACGAAATTAAGGTATATAATTTATCTTAAATCGTAAAAACCATTAAGTAATTACCGTATTCCAAAATATTAGGTATAATATTTATCGTACAATTATATTATATAATAATTTTCGTATATTTTGGCTTAACCTAAAAAATATTGCTTAAACTTATTAATATCCTATATCTTATATAAATATTACGTTTAATCGAAAATATTTTGCTATATTATAAACGGTATTTATTATTATTCGCTTAAAACGTTACTTTCTTCGTATCTTTTTTAACATTTTTAAAGTAAGTATTAAGGTTTCATATTTCTTAATAATAATAATAATCATACCGGTTACTATAAAAAACCTTATTAACAACTTAATTTTTTTAAAATTTGTAAATATTTTCCTTTACGATATTATATTTTACTATTATAACTCGAATAAATTTAAACTATTTAAGAAATACTTTAAATTTTTATATAAAGCGTTTTAATACTTTATTTTTCGATTTAAATACGTTTCGAATCGTTATTATTATTTATTAAAATTAGATATTTAATTACTCTCGATACGTTCGACGACGTATTACTTAAATAATAAATTCGCCATATCTTTAATCTATTAACGCCGAATAAAAAAGGTAGATCTATTTAAGTTAAAATTTATTTAATAATGGATTTCTTTTCGGTCGGCGTTAATTTTCGCAAATTAGAGGCGGTATCGGCTTGGAACAATATACCGTAATATCGAGTTTTTAAAAAAATACAAAAATATCATAAATAAAATAAAACTTTTTATAATTAAGTTGTAGGCTTCTTATTTTAATCTAAATAGCTAAATTTATCTTAACCTTTTTTATAAAACGTTTTATAACGCTAATATTAAAAAATAAATCTGAAAATTAAAAGGTAAAAAAGTTAAGAAAATGGGCCGACTCGCTTATGTAGCCGACATGCTTACGTGGTGCGTTATATTAAAAAACATTAATTTTAAAAAGATTTTTTTTAGAAAAAAATGAGTTAATATACGTTATTTAAATTATCGTAATAATGTTAACGTACTATATAAGCGAGCCGGCTGCATAAGCGAGCTGGCTGATTTTTAATAACCTGTAATAACAAAGTTAAATACATTAACTATAACGTAATAAATTAATTTAAACTAATTAGATTTTTTGTCGTTAAACGTTTTTATAGTTTTCTTATAAGTGCGCGTATTATATTCCAGCTTACCGCAGATACCATATTTTCGTTTTTTCGTTTAAACCTTTTTGTGACGATTACTTTTAGCCTTTTTTAATTGCGATTACTTATTATTAGCTTTTTTTAGTTATAAAAGTATTTATTTTTTATAGTAACTATATCTTTTTTTTAGAAACGTACTTTTTTAATTATATAACGTTTATTAAAACGTGATTTATTTTGGAAAAATAACCGTTTTTTCAAAAAAAATTCTTATAAAAGTATTAGGTTATTTTTTATTAAAAGATTAACCGATTTAATTATTTTTATCGGCGAATTACCTTGACAAAATTTAAAACTTTTTTTTATAAATAACGTTTCCGTCGAATCGTTTTAATAATATTTTTAAAAGTTTTCGTAGGTAGGGAAATAACGGAGTTAGTAAAGATAAATGAGAAAACGGTTAGTATAAGTATAATTGAAATTTTTAATTCGAAAAGGATGTAATTAGGATTAAATAAAATAGGTTCCGTTATTATGAACTTAGATTTGATATTATCGGTTGTTATAATAATTGTAAACGCGTTATAAAAACCGGCGATAAAACTTTTCTTAATAATATAAGTAACGTAACGTTATATAAAATTTTCGATACCTAGCAAATAGCCGCGTTTTAGTACGGAAATATAAAATACGTCAAAAGGTCAAAATTAATAAAAGAAATAGGTAGGTATATAAAATGTAATAATGTTTTTTTTATAATAATTTTTATAAGCGTCAAGAATAAAAAAAACGTTTTAAATTTTAAATACGCATTTTGGTATATTTATTAAAATATTTAATTTATTTTAAATTTACTTTATTTTAGATTTGGTTTATTTGTTAATTAGTTATTTTCGCTTATGCAAGGTACAGTTAGGTTCAAGCCATATTTTCCAGGCTGAGCCAAATATACAAAAATCATTACACGATATAATTCGCACGATAGATACTATACCCAGTATCTTAGAACACGATGACTAATCGGTAGTTTTCACGATTTAGGATAGATTGTATATCTTAGTCCTTTAGAGCCTCACTCTGCCGAATGCGTGGTTGCCGACAAGCTTCGACCCTGATGAACCTTATGCCCGCTAGCTGGTTCGGCATGGTCGTTATTTTCGCTTATAATAATGTTTTAATTAAATGGAAATAGGTTATCGGCAAATTAGCGAAAAAAAAAATTTTCTTAGTAAGAATAATAAATATGAGTAAGGCTTAATTTTAAAAGTTAATAATTTGTATTATTATAAATTATTTCCGATTCTTTATTAGGCTTATTTAGGTTTTTTACGGGTTTTAATAATAATAATATTATTATTATTAATTATTTCAAAAAAACTTTACTAAGAATTTAATTTCGTCGAAACTATAAATATTTTTTTTACAATACCGTATTTTACGATTATAATCCGAATAAGTTTGAGTTCTTTGCGAAATGTTTTTAAATTTTCTGTCGGCAGATGTGTTGCACTTGATCTGTGGGCTAGTGTCTTCTTTCCTGGTTTCCTACTCATCTGCTACTGGGGGGGAGCAGCCAGATATAGCTACTTCCTGCTTTGTTCCTGCAATCCTAGGGCCACAAACCAAGCCCTTTCAGAAAATCACCTCAACTGCTCACATTTTCAAATAAAATATTTTGATAATTTATTTTTCGATATAAATACGTTTTAAGTTTTTTTATCGTTTAATAAAATTAAATATTTAATTATTTCTAATACGTTTCGCGACGTATTAGGTAAGTAATAAATTTGCTATATTTTTTAACATGTTAAAACCGGATAAAAAACGTTTCCGTATTTAGGTTAAGGATCCGTTCGACGATCGATTTTTTTCGGTCGGCGTAGAGTTTCGCGAGTTAGGTATAGCGTTATATCGTACAGTTATACTGTTATATCGAGTTTTTAAAATAAATTTAACAACGGTATAAATTAAATTAAGTTGTGTATAGCTAAGTTTCAGGTTTCGTTTTTTTAGTTTAAATGATTAAGTTTATTCTAGTTTTTTGTAAGGCGTGTTATATTAATAGTGGAAAAAGAATTAATTAAAAAAAGTTAATAAGAAGGTCGGAAAAATCAGCTAGCTCGCTTGTGCAGCCAATTTGCTTATATAGTACGTTACTTAATTTACCTGTTATTTTGATACTATATTAGAAATTTTAATATAATCGTATTTTTTTATATGTATATTTCCTAATTTCTTTTAATTAATCAATTTCGATTATATTATTATTTATTAAATATGACAAGGAATTTTTAATTATTAATACGTATTTTAATATATAAATTAGTACTTATATTAATTAACTATTAAATTACGTATTAACTTATATATTAATTTTAATTTTAAATTATACGCTATTTCGTAGGGTAAAAGCGCTAAAGGTAATTATTTATATTAAAGTAAAAATAAAAGTAAAAGTAAAAGCAAAACTAAATTAAAAACTAAAAAACCTCTTATTATAATAACTGGTTGCCGTAGGACGATTGAGGTTGAAGTTCCTAGCCGTAAGACTAGCGAGGGCTCGCAAAGCCTTTTGTACACACTTAAGGTTTATCCTTAAGGTTTGCCGCGTAGAGCTTCACGTCTCCTAAGTTATATTGTATAACCATGCCGAGCCGTAAAGCCAATAGACATAAGATTTATCAGGGTCGAAGTTTATTGGTAACTACGTATCAAAAAGTAAGGCTTTACGGGATTAAGGTATACAATCTATCTTAAATCGTAAAAACCATTAATTAGTTATCGTATTTTAAAATATTAGGTATAATATTAATTATACGAATTATATCGTATAATAATTTTTATATATTCGATTTAGCTAGAACATTATAACTTAAACCTATTAATATCTTACATAAAAATAACTAATAAAAATAAAAATTTTTAAATAGTTTAAGCTCCGTAATAAATATTTTAAACTTTATTAATTATTACTATTTTTTAACTTTTTTAATTAAATTATTATATCTCGAAAAATTTGAAAAGATTAAAAAAAATTATTCTATCTTTTTATAGGCGAAATTATTTAAGAATTACTTAACTAAATATATTTTTAATTTTAGCAATTAATTATTATAAGCTTTTAAAAAATAATTAAAATTACTTTTATAACGTTATTTATTAATATACGTATGTTAATAATATACGTATTAAAATTCGTATAAATTATATATAATTGCGAATTTATATTATATTTACAGTAAATATATTACGTTACTAATAAAGAATATAAAGTTTATTTATTATATAATAAAAATAAGAACGTTTATAAACGTTACAAGTTTATTAAATTACGGTATTACTTATCAAATATTATATAAAATTATATAAAAACGTTAAAAGTTCTCCCTTTAAAAGACGTAACCTTATAAATAAAATTAAACAAAATAATAAATTAATACTTTAATTCGTAGGCTTTCTTAAACCGATCCCTCTCGTAGTAGCTCTTATCTACGTCGATTCGTATCGGTATTTTAAAGTATTTTCGCTACTCGAAGCAGCCGGGCAAATTATCTCTTATACTTTTCATAATATTCTAAAATTTAAACTTCGGTATTCGTTAGTCGTTTTATTTTTTTTTTCCTTTTTAATTTTTCTAATAATTTCTTTATAATTATTATTTTTATGATATATGTTCGTATAACAATTAATTATGAATACTTTTGGAAATTATATTATATTCGAAAATTATTAATTAAATACGATTTTTATAAGAAATACTTTTCGTTTATTTAATAACTTTATAAAATTTAATTATTTAAATGAAACGATTTCGCTAAAAACTTTATCTATATAGATTACCGGTATCGTATACGAATTTATCGCATGTTAAATTATAATAGTAATAGTAATTCGAAAATCGTAAAACGATTAAATGGTAAAATTAATAAAGGTTCGTAAATTCTTTATACGTACTTAAGATTTATTTTTAAGATTTACCGCGTAAAGCTTTACGTTTTTTAAGTTATATTATACAACCATACTAAATTATCTAACTAACGGGTATAAGGTTTACTAAGGTCGAAGCTTATCAGTAACTACGTATTAAAAAGTAAGGCATTACAGGATTAAAATATATAATTTATCTTAAATCGTAAAACCCACTAATTAATTATTATATTTAAGATATTAGGTAAAATATCTATCGTACTAATATATTGTGTAGCTACTTTCGTAGATTTGGCTCAGCCTGAAAAATATAACTTAAACATAGCATTATTTTATAAAAACGTTAAAAGTAAGAAAGTAAATAATAAAAAACTAAAAATAAATCCGGAAAATATATTTAAAAAATCTCGAGAAATATAAAAATTATATTTCGCTTCATTAAAAAAACGTTACCGTTAAGAATTTAATTAATATAAGCAAATATATCGGATAACTTGAGAAAATAATATAGAAATATTTTTTTCTTATAACAACTTTAACGATTTTAATTTATTTAAAATAAGAAAAAAAATTCAACTAATATATTAAATAGTATGATAATTAATACGATATATATTATAGTTACTTTTTATCAAAATAAAAATTAAATATTTTAATTTAAAAATTAATATTTTAAAAAATATAATAAAATATAACCTTATATTATGTAACTTTTTTATTTTATAACGTTTAACTTATTTTATATTTATATTGTAAATACTTAAACTTTAAAATAAGTACTTATAAGTGATTACTTATTTTATATTTTAAGTACCTACGAGTGGTTAATCCGTGGGTAATTTCGTTTTACCTACGCACCCCTACTAACAACCTAAGCAAATTTTTACCCGCCCACGGGTACCCGTGGGTGGAAATTTTAGCGTGGGTGGGTGGGTAGTGCAAAGCCTACCTGGTATACCTATAACGGCGTTAAAGCCTTTGACGTGCATCCCGGAGAAGATCGACAAGACGCGTAGTCGGCTGGTACTCCATCCTCGCCGCGGACGAAGGCAAGGCCCCCAACCAAAATGACCGCGGATATTTTCGGGGAAGGATAAGGACCTCATGAATAATTCAACACAGTCGTCGATGGGCTAAAACTTGGAGAAGGCCAGGTCGCAAAGTCCTTCGTACGAGGCACGGTTTCCACGCGGCTCCCGAAGGTTCCAGTACGCCAGAAGCAAACCAGATGCCCCATTAGCACGAGATCAGCATAGAGGAATGGTCGAAGAGGCCTTCGCATGACGGAACTTCCCCGGGCGACCCATCCCCGGGTGACCCGGGCAGCGCTTCCATGCGTCGGACAGACCAACTACAAACCCGTCGCCTAGGGTCACCGACGCGGCCGAGAAAGAGATGTCCGAGTGGCCGAGTGGCCGAGTGACCGAGTGACATCGCAGCTTAGCCCCTCGAAGTCGCGTCAGGGGAGGGAGGGCGCGGCGCTCAGCCATTGGTTTGAGATCGTCCTGTCAACTTCGAGAGCATCTGCACGGAACACATCAGCGGCGCCGGTTCCGAGTTGGGGAGGGCCGCCGTCGTAAGCCAGCAGCTGGCGATGTGGCGACGCGTTGGGTTGGGGAATATCGCAGTTCCCATGTTTCGGCGGGCACGGGGCCCCGCGTCCGACCGCTAGTTATACAGATGAGCGGTCCATACCGTTGATATCGGTGTACAGAGTACGTATACTAGGTCATCTGGACCGAGTAGCTTCGTGTCCCTAACTTAACCGTTGCGATGATTCGTACGTGTTTCGAGCGAACGCTCGGCAACAGGACAACTCTCTCACGGAAGCGCACCCTCCTGTGATGTCTCTGTGGCCCTGGGTCTGGGCAATCAGATCGCCGGCTTTTGATGACATATCACCGACCTTCGGACGACAACAGAAATTAAAAAAAGACGGATGTTGTTCTCTTCGCTGGGTGGCTCGGAGCTCTCCAGCGGCGTCACAGTGTGTGGCCCATAGGGCTCTTGGCGATGCAAAGACAGGTTTGCTGGGAACCAAGTAGTAACGTGACACCTTTCTATTCGAATAATCGCACCGTATTACGGGCTCCGAAGCGTAATGGATGGCATACTGCTACGTACAGTCTGCCAGGGCAGTGTCTTCTCCTCACCTTGGCATAAGTCGTGCTTCTCTCCTACCCCTGGCCTAACCGACACCTGCTCGGCGGGAAAGTGTTTGCGCGTAAGCATCGCATATTGCAATTCATCCAGAATTAGCTACTTTGGGGATATGCCCGTTGGAAGGGAACCCCATCTACGTTCGGCTGTTCCGCGGTTGCTAAAGACAGAGGAGGGTGTGTGTCTGTTTTGCGTTCAAAGCCGCCAAGAGACGCTTTATTGACCCTATGTCTTAAGCCGACAGTGCCAAGTGCGGTCGGTCCGACACGAAGCTTTTTGGGAGATGGATCTGCGAGTCATCGGGCCCTTGGCAGCGACGGCAATTGAATCTTAGCGAGATGAAGGGGGAAAAAAAATAAATGAGGCAAGAGTAGGCTCAGCCGACCTTATCCCCAAGATTGCCAATCTAACCCCCGAAGCTGTCAAGCTCCGAGCTCTTAAGCCACATCCGTTTCTGTGCGGCATTAACGAGCCAAACAATACCGCACCTCTTGTTGGGATGCATAGAAGCATGCGAAATATTCACCCCGCGAACAACCTCGTTCCAGCCGGGAGTAGAGAGACCTAGACAAGTCGAGGCCCGCCACAGTTTGTAAGGAAGTCTTCTTCGCCATCTGGAAGAGGGAATCACCACGCCTAGACCGGCAGCTTTCATACGTGGTCCCGCAGCTGTGTGGCGTAGTGAAAATGCCCGCCTGAAAATATCTTGCTCTTCAGTTCTTGACTGAAAGTATGACTTAGCGCATCTCCAAATTCTCCTCGTAGACGATTGGAACTTGGGTCGATAGCCCGGTAATTACCGCTCGACGTCGTCTTGGCCGTGGTTTCGGAGGTACACCTAGAACTCAAAGGTCAGACAGAGCTCGAAGTAGATTCAGGGCTCTCGCGACGTGTAAGCGTTCTCTATGATCCCAACCGACTTTCCGGCTGGGGATGATATGGAGAGAGGAGAGTTCGGTTATAGCACTCGACAGTCAAAAAGCCACAGAATTGGTGGAGGAGGGGCCCCCCGCTGGAGAAGACATGGACCCTCACAGCTGCCGCGCTGGATGGTGCAAGCTAGCGCTCCGATCCTGCAGCCACAACCCAACGCAGTCGTCGAGGGCGTCTTCTCCTGGCGACAGAGGCTCCCATTAGCTATCATGTCGGGAACCAAGTATGCGTGATGAAAGCCTCCGACCCAAAATCCCAGTGTCCGTTGCGAGTGTTAAGGCCGGCATTCTTGACGGATCATCAAAAAAAAAGCTTATTCACCGCCACTGAATTTTCCAATCCTGTAAGGGAAACTGGATTCCCGCCCCAGCCAGCCGTCACATCACCATGTATATGTATGTATCAGAGGATGTATCCAGTACCAGACCAGCCGTAAATCGGGATGTTTCATCGACGGTGGCTGTTCCAGAAGGGCCGTTAACTCCTCATTCCTATAACGGTCCATCGTAGGGCCGGAAAAGCATCTTCCTACTTTTGCAGACGCCAAACCGCGCAAGTAGCAAATGCCCTGGCTCCGAATTGCAATTTGGAACAATTTGGAACGACGGCGGTACGGGGGCGTCGCGAGAATGGTGTGGCTCAGACCACAAGGCTAATGTCGTTGACTGACACTTGCCGATCCTGTGTTCAGCCAAGAGCCGCAAGAGCTGATTGTCTCGCCAATTCGCATCTCACGAATGCACTGCCGTCTCGCTTTTTAGCTTGGCTGTTTATTTGTTTGGCTATGATAAGTCTTTAGCAAAATAAGTGATGTGGACATTTCATCTCGGGAGCCCAGACAGATCGGTGCACTTCATTCAGATGTCGTCTTCTCCCAACGGCTCTCCAGCTAATGCAGGAGTAACTGCAACTTCGAGGTCACACGATGAGTAAAGGATCTCCACGTACATGATGATTACAAGGCTTAGTGACAAGGGAGGGTCTCCGTCCCCCAAGCGTGGGGGTCACACCATGCAGATTGTGTAACCTGGACATCTAATTCGGGTCCTTGGGTTTGGATTCGCGGGTTGCCCATTTCGACCAAGCCGGCCTCTGTCGTCGTCGTGGGGGGGATGGGATAAGAATGGAGCGTCAACGTCTCCATGCTGACTGAGCGCTTGCTTTGAGCAGAGAGTTACGAAAGCCCGCCAAGCCCTGTGTGAGGCGAAGAAAATCTGTCGCTCTGTTCGGGAAATGAAGGAGCATGGATGTGAGAAACAATCTTGATACCTGCCAAGGCGTGAGATATTCAAATACCACATCAGATGCTGTCGCCTGCGTCTATCATGGGGCCAATAACTTCCATGAAAGTTTGGCAGCGCAGATCACCTCAAATGCTACAAATCCGCCTGTGCGGCCTATGTAACGTTAAATGAAGCACAGTCTCGCTCTGCTATGTTGCGAATGCGCGAAGTCCGCGTAATATGCTTGGACACCCATATGAATTATACACCAATGCCCGGCTGCCAACGACAATGACGTGGTTGACAACTTCCATTGAGTGAGCAGCCTAGGTAGGCCCATGTTTGTCCTATTGCGAAGGCTGCTAGAGTATACATATTGATGGAGGCTGATGCAAGCAGAAGCTGCGCCAGCAATGACACTATATCAGCAGCTGAAGCCGATACCGCCGACGACAAGCGTGCTGTAGATAATTGTAGATACTAACTTTTCGGAGGCTTGTTGACCCTGCATATCGGAGATTTGCCAAGGCAATACAGATGCCACAACATACCACAGCTATGGTTCATGATGATCTGTTTCGAATTGTGTTTCGTTTGCTTCCCAGCAGTGGCGTACAAGCGGAGCGCGAGCCTGGTCTTGGCGATGCTCCTCAGGCGATGACTTTGACGATAGATGAACGTCTACTTCGTTGGTTACGGTGTCATCGTATTCATCATAGTGTGCGTACGTGGTAGTAATCACGATGCCAATTTGGAGGACTACGGTTGGTTGGCTTGTAGAATGAGCAG
Source organism: Monosporascus sp. GIB2 (assembly GCA_004155935.1). Lineage (NCBI taxonomy): Eukaryota > Fungi > Ascomycota > Sordariomycetes > Xylariales > Monosporascus > Monosporascus sp. GIB2. The sequence goes on from QJNV01000499.1 coordinate 11,371, forward strand.
CTAGTGAGGTAGGTAGGCAATATGCGCACTTTAACGGCAAAGACACATATCACGGAATCGCACAGACGCGCGTCAAGCTCCTTTGACGGTTGCTCAACGGTCAATTGTCGTTGCTTCGCTGGGAAAAGTAAGGGGTGGCTGTTCGGTCGAAACGGAGTGGGCCAATGCACTGCACCGCAACATCGTACAGACAAGCGACGCGCGATGTTTAGAGAGTCACAGCCCATCTTCCAAGCCGGCTGATTCCATGGCCAAGGCGGAAGAGCAGATGAAATATGCACAGAGTGGTGGCAGTTCGTCCAACTCGGCAAGAGGAGCAACGCTTCAGATACGGGCCGCAACTCTCAACTCAAGTCCCTCGCGTGCCAGCAAGGGTGCGACTCCAAGTGGCTTCAAATCTACCGCGCAGAGTATTCGAGGTATCAAGAGCAGTGGGCAATGGATGGTTCCCGCGCCGTCTGGCTCGCGTTCTGGGAAATTCGAGATTGTGAGACTTGTCGGCGAGTGGCCCGTAAGAATTGGAGCCCACACCCTCGCAGCAGCGCAAGCGTTAGGTATGACGCAGTGCCCGCCGACAAAGGCACCCGGGTTCTCAAGCCAAATGAAATCCACAACCAGATCGGTCCCGTGACGAGACGGTTATGGGGTTGTGGTGACTTGCTGCTGATGTTGAAGTTCGTCTTAGGCTCCAATTTGAGACTTATGACATAATAATCTGGCTGCATGGACGTACCTAACATAACATCATAACGTCCCTGCTGCCATGTCGATATGTCCCTCGGTATTAGTGTCTGGGCATCAACCTCGAATTCGGCCACCGAAAGGAATGCTGCTTATTTTAGCACGTTGCCGGGCGGATCCCCCGCGGAAAAAGGAGGCCCCTCAATCTCCATTAACTCGAAATGAACAGTATAACGCACCTCCCTAAGTCTTTACCTGTTATGCATATTAATGTGATGTCGATGTTTGTAAGGATCAGGTCGTGTAAGTAGACCCCGTACGCACGGTATAAGCATAACCACATGCGCATTGGATCCTGCTTACGTACGGTAACAATCAATAATGCTGTTTCCGTCAAACGTGAGACTAATATCTCTCTTCGTATTAGTATAGGATTAACAAATATTCAAGTCATGGCGTCTCTTGGATTTCTTGGATTTCTTGGGCCGACGATCACCCATGTGCGTGGCATTCCGGAAAGCCACGAAGCGAAACTATACAGCCTCGTTGCACATATCCCAAACGGCGACCCGCTATCCCTTGGTGACGACCAACGACAGACAGCCGCCTTATTTCGTTGCCTGTAGACAAGACGCTATTACCATTCCTGGTCGCGAAACTTATAGTCTATTGCCAAAGAGTTTGCCCTCCGGAGATTCTCGACGATCCCCACAGCCCAAAAAATCACTCATTTATTTACTTGGCCTGGGGCTCTAGGTCGAAATAGGGATAAAGCAAGAGTCGACCAAGGGCTCGGCGGCGAGTTTTTTTACCGGCCCAATGGAGATTCGACTTAAGGAACCAACTGCTTTGAAGGACCGCGCCTTTGCCGCGTTGCTATTGGGGCCCTATCTCCTTTTCCTTTTTTGGAGACCAGCGTCTACCTATGCCCACAGCGACAGGCAAGCGGACGATAGCTGCCATCAAGTATGACGGCGTACATCGTAGAGATGACAGTTAAGCGACAACTGCATTGTGTAGGTCGGTCCTGTGACCGCGCTGTCTAGCTCAGTCATTAATCCTCTGAGGTGCATCACTCGTCCCTATCAGCCCGTAAATCAACCGTAAGCGCTTGTACAATCTGCCTTGGCGAGGCGACCATACTCGTTGGGAACATCGCGTCAACAAGTGCATGCAGCGCTTATCAAGGGTCCCGTATGAGTGGAACCGTAGCCCGTTCGTCGTTTAGCTACATCGTAGTTACGGGTTCATCTTTGCAGCCACACTTAGCATAATGCCCCCGCCATAGCATCTGTCATCAGTGGTGCCCGCGCCTTGAAGCGTGGATGGGGCAGCACGTCACTTTGAAAAGAACCGAGCAGGTAGCGCTAACCATCTCGTCCACGGAACAGCCTACCTCTGCGTAGACTGTGCAATTGCATACCTGGGTACGGTAGTGAAGAGGACTCCCGTCTTCTGACACGGCCGGAATACAGTGATCCATGCAAAAGTCAAGCTGCAAACAAGCTGCAAACATGGTTCAGGATCAAAGTTGTTCTGCATAAGCAGTCACCGTACTGAGGATCCCTTCGTGGCCCCGTATGGAAGTTCGAACCGCCCATTAAAATCCATTTACACTAAACACGGTCGGAGGCACTGTACGCAAAACATTTCGCCAAGCTTGGGAGAAGCTGGGGTCCCGTCTTGAAAATAGTCCGAACGAATATGTGCGTGATGCGTTGTGGGGACTCCATGTTAGGTAGAACATCTGGACTGCCCCGTTTTGCCCATCGGTGGTCCATCCAAAGTACATGCTACGTCGCATGGTACTTCAAGAGATGTGGACTACGATGGATCGCCAACCGCTTGCAGACTCGCATTCTTTTATTGCTCACTTCCACGTACCTCGTTAGGTCCAATACTAAGAACGCCGGTAGGATATTCATACTTCCCGTTGTATTGTGATTATCATTGATTATTTTTTTTGCTCGACCATCCAGACCGTGTATTACTGGCATTGCCCCTCGTCCATGTGGTTTTCGTAATTTGGCAAATACCGTACTATTAGAGCCCTAGCCGTCCCCTTTAGAGTTAGTTCTATTGCACAATATCGTAGTGTTCACCTACGTACAATGCTCGGTATACAGTAGATTCGTAGGGCCTCCCCTCTGACGCCTCATATTAACCCACGTTGCCCACCACATCCACTCCTCCCAGGATTGTCCGAGTCCATATCCCACCCTCCTTGACTCCATCGTATTGGCCACCGCCGTCCGAACTCAAGTGTCCTATCAACAACCATAACCCGGCCCGGGACACATCTGCACCACCCTCTACGACCGGGCTTTGCAAAATACGGAGGGCCCCCCTCGCCAGGACTCGCCTAACCGGGAGAGGAGCAGAGAAACGGTATAATATAATAACATAACATAAATTTAATATGTAAGTATTATATTGCTACTATGCTGATCTCATATGTCCTCTCCTGAGCCGCCTTATATCAGATTCGGCCCCGGCCTCTGGTCCCCTGTGATCTTTCCTCATGTCTTGGCATAAGAGCTCATATATACTCAGTGGTTTCTATCTTGGCTCTCTCAGCAGCCAGTTTGCTGCACAACACTGCATATATCCAGAAGAGCCATAAATGCCCAGCATACGGTGCTGCATCGAACATTCGAAGAAGCAGACTGCCAAGACAACAATCATCCACCACCAACGAGCCAAAAAGCAGAGTGCACCCACCTGCCAGTCTTTACAGCCCTCCACCCCTCATCCCCCTATATGCTTCCAGTCCTCAGCTATTTCGTCTTCAATTCTTACGCTTATACATTCTTCCCTCGTCACTTCCATAGTATTGCATTCTCCCGATACTTATAAGCTATTCCCCACAGTTGGAATGGTTGACTCGGCCGGCCTGTCAATATCATCTACTGCTCTCACTGCCCTCAGTCGTGAAAGGAAGCAACGAATAGCGCAGAGAAGCGGGAGAAAACAGTGAATCCTCGGCTTTAGGTTGTCTCCAAGAGCGTCGTCGGAATCCGGTTCACTCTAAACAAATCCTGCATGCTAGCTAGTCTATCACGACTAGTCTTACTGGCCGTGACTATCCAGGCGGTTGTTTAGTCGGAGAGAGGAGTAATAAGTGTGTGCGCTGGTGTGCCCTTAGGGGAATCGATACCCTGAAAGATCCAAGCGCATCACACCAACAATTACCTAACCTCCGATATCCCGACGTCGACCCTACCAAACCACCCTTGGCCAGGTACATTGGTGCTCGATCACCCCCCAAAACAGATCTACCTCGGCTCCCCAAAAACAGCGGTAGTAGGTACTTCCCCTGCGCCAGTCTCCACCAATCCGATCCCACTCCGGCGCTACCAAATTACGCCGAACGCAAACCCACTTCAGCAGGTGCTTCATAACCACTATTCAACGGCTGCCGTCGCGACATTGTCAAGTCACCGCAACAGTGAAACTTCAGGGCCGCCCGCTTGTTTGCCGTCCGGACCAAACCTGAAACGCAAGACAAATCTAATCCAAGCGACCGAATAAGACCCCGGGCTTCCCAAGTTCCAAAAGCCCCAAAGGCCCTCGGTTTCCAAGCACAACCCATCAGCCGGAAAGTCCTCCCCCTACATACAGGTAGATATTAGGTAAACCGAGCTGCAGGCGGGAAAAGGGCCCTTTGAGCCGCCGCAAGCCATAACCCCATCAGCTGCAAGCATCGAAAGACACCCCTGGACGGCATTGGGGTCTCTCTACCAAAAGAAGTAACAGCCATGACAACAGCACCGCAGGCCACAGCTATGAGGGCGCCTAGTACGAATTCATCAAAGGCGGTCGGAACCAGCCTTCCTGATGTGAACGTTAGTCTTCCTTTGGCGTCATCGCATCCTCCTCCTCCCAGAACCCACCAGTCAACAACAGGTCAGTTTTCAAGTTTGCATTCATCCATTCGGTCATCCCGATTATTATTCATACGCATGCCTAGTACAAAAACTCATTGGTTGTCCCCCCTGCTTGCCCTAGTAAAATGCTATACCATATTATATCATGTATTCTGTATTCCCGACCGTGTCCTATGAACCGTTGAGCTCTGTGTTTCTTGGTTCTTCGATTCCCTACCAGTTCTACATGTCAGTCACCAGATTCAATCTCACCCGTCATGGTTGGTTAGTTTAGGAAGAAAGGAACCGGATCTCTGGGCCTGCACTCTTTCTAGAAAACGTCTGTTGCATTCTGCAACAAACATCATTCCCATTCCCCCAACCCACCATCCCATATACCCGGACTATATCCATCCCATCACTTTACACTCACAACCTCGCCTCGCCATTCGCCTCAAGTAATTACCTTACCTAACATACTATTGCCTACTTCGACTTGCAATTATTCTTTCTTCGCCTGGACTCATTTATACACCTGTTAACGCATAGACAACTCAGACCCGAATCCGTACAACTCCAACTGTAACGTCGCCTTTCAGAACCCCGGCCTTCATTCACTTCGCCGTCACCCTACCAACATATCCACCTCGATACCCGAAGAATGCGACGAGGAAACCCCTCCCAGTGAATCATCCCCCAATGAACCTCTTACACCCGTGAGCGGGCGACAATCGCGCGATTTCTACCACTTAGAACATCAGGAACTACAGGCCACTAGCCACTACCAATACCGTGATTGTCTTTCTAATGACAGCGCCGTTTCTGGAAACACCGATCCTCGCGATGACCCTTTAACCGGCGTCCTTGTCAAGCCTCAGCTGCCTCTTGATCGCGTCCCGCCTACGTCGCCACTTACACCGGGGTCTGTGGCTCTGCATGCGCCCGCAATCACTCCAACTGCGACGGTAACAGCCCCTCCAGTTAGCGCAACCCCACCAACACATAGTGGTGCTGTTCCCGCTGCGGCCAGTACCACTCCTGTTACTGCTGGCGCGACCACCGCAACGCCGTCGCAATCGCTGGTCCCCGAGATAACTCGAGAAGAATCCAATAAATCCCTCGTACCGCAATCGGACCAATCTACCATCGACGAGACAGATCTTCCTGCGCCACCGCTGGCACGATCTAGGTCGCGGCAATATTCTTCTTCTAGTCTGAAGAGCTTCAAGTCGTTCTTTAGTAGTTACAAGCGCACCAATTCCAACGTCAGCGCCGCCCCTACGGTCAGTGTCACCATGGCGTTTAAAGAGCCCAATTACAGCGGGGGTACGTCCGAGACGAGTCTTCCGTTCATCAACAAGACGGTGACCAATGGTGTTCCCCCAAGCCGCCGCTTCTCTTTTCAGAGGTCTTCCACGACGACGAGATCCAATACGCCGCCGTCTCCTGGTTCTCCTACAGAGCAGAATGGCAAAGATAATAGGGTATCCATGCCATCTCCTGCTGACTTCCTCAGCAATGGCTCCAAAAAGAATCGGGCGTATACCGGGATGTCCTCGCTGCGGGGCAGAGCCGTCAATTTTGTAACTCACGGAACAAGTAAACCGCAACTGCAGAGAACCAAGAGTCTTGAACGGGCAAAACGACAGCAGAAGGCCGAAGAGCGTTCCGGAATAAGGGGCCTTACGCGCGAGCCTTGGGCAGCCCCCGCTGAAGCTGGGGTTGGCATGAAGGCCAGGAGATTGAGTCTGAGTTTGCCCGATGACTTCACAGTCGACGTCGCGGAGCTGCTCAAGGAGTTTGAGTACCAGCACAAGATTCTTGGCCGCCACGGAAGGCACTTGGGCAAGGGCGCGACCTCAAAAGTGACGCTGATGATCCGGAAAGGGTCGCCGGGGGAGTTGGTTGCTGTCAAAGAGTTCCGCCACAAGAGCTCGAATGAGACGAAGGAGGAGTACGAGAACAAGATCAAGTCAGAGTATAGCATTGCTAAGAGTCTCCACCATCCAAATATCGTCGAGACTCTTCGGTTATGTACCGACCATGGCCGGTGGAACCATGTGATGGAGTACTGCTCCGAGGGTGACCTTTTCGGCCTGGTCTCGAAGAAGTACCTCAAGGAAGATGGTCGCGAAGTGGACCGCCTATGCCTGTTTAAGCAGCTTTGCCAAGGAATCAACTACCTGCACTCTAATGGTATTGCACACCGCGATATCAAGCTCGAGAACCTACTCATCACCAAGGACAGCAAGCTAAAGATCACCGATTTTGGAGTCTCCGAGGTCTTCTCGGGCATCCACCCGGGTCTGCGGGAGGCCGGCGGCCAGTGCGGCATAGGTATGGGTGAGGTTCGCCTCTGCAAGCCCGGAATCTGCGGCAGCCTGCCCTACATTGCACCAGAAGTCATCAGCAAGAAGGGCGAATACGATCCTCGTCCCCTCGACGTTTGGAGTTCGGCGATCGTCTTGATCTATCTCACCTTTAATGCCTGTCTCTGGGAGAAGGCCGAAGTAGGGTCATCGCCCACCTACGATTCGCTCGTCAGCGGCTGGAAGAAGCTCGAGGCTAAGAAGGTCGACGACCCAGAATCGCTGCGGGACGCATATCCCAAAGTCCCAGCCTTCGAGTATGCGGTCAAGCCCGCATCCCTTAAGCGTCTGGTTCTTCAGATGCTGCACCCCGATCCGGCAAAACGGATCACTATGAAAGAGATTGTCTCGAACAGATGGATGAAGGGTGTCGAATGCTGCCAACTGGAAAGCTACGAGGATCCCGTCAAATCCATCGACGCATCCAAGAAGAACTGCACCCGAGCTGCCACCGGCAGCAAAATTTTCTGCCATAATCACTTGCCGCCCCAGGCGACGGGTCACGGCTTACCCCCCATGCCGGGCAAGCCTGGCTACTGAGATGTTATGCACAGCTGGACCTGATGCTTCAATGAGAGGCGTAGGCGTAAATTTTCTTTCATTTCAGCGCACATTTCATGAAGGGACCCTGTTTATACACCGGCGTTTTGCGGAATGGCTTTACATGCCGTACAGGGAGGATCACCAAATCGGTCGAGCAGTTGTCTCGGGGGATTTCGCATTCTACCCATGATTTCCTAGCATAGGGAGATGCTATTACGATGTGGAGGTATACAGCATGTGAACACCGTACGTGCCGACAAATTTCCGCCTTCTTTTTAGATGCCGCGCGTGAAGAGCGACGCGGCCGGGTTCGGTAATGATGCGGCAATTCCCTATGCAATTCCTCCTTCCTATCTACTCAGCATCACTCGCATTATAGGCGGAAAAGCAGTTGACGATACAATACGAAATGGTGGTAGGCGGTACAAGTTTCGCTAGGACGAGTTACACGGATGTTGCACGGGAGTGGTCTCAGACCCGCGACAAGGGATGGACGGCTCAGGGAGGAATTGCCTAGTTGAGCTAATGGAAAGAATGTGATTCGATAGATCACGTATTACTGGCTTCAAAACTCGGCCAATGAATTACCCCACGGCCGTTAGACACTACAGATTTGCATTCCTACCTACATAACACCAAAAGTTGTGCCTTATTTACATGAGTAGCCTACATATGAGGTCTGGGAACCCGTGCGTGATCGTGTGTCAATCAACTTGGGTCGAGTAAAAGCCCAACGGCGCCCAAAAAGCTTGGCCCTCGAGTGCTATCCCCGATAGATCTTGGGGGTTATGGTATAGATAGGAACCAAGCTTTGCGGCTCTGAGACGATGCAACCAAACCCACCGATCTGACGACCTGGCTGCAGGAGGGGCAGCGCGCCGCTCAACGCGAAAAGGTTGCCTGCCTGCCCACCAGGAGAACTCTTACTTTTCTTGGCTGCTTCGGCCGCCGACTTACTACTTAACTTACCTCCCTAGCGTCTGGGGGGACTCTGACAGATACGTATATGTTACGTCTTACTCTGTTCTTCCCCAACCGAGGCGATGACGGTACTCACCATAAGCTGCGCATCTTCTGCCTCCCCGAACTACTGCGGTGCCCTCCGCTCCCCCACGGAAAATGATAGACCGACTCCGGTCTGGGGGGTGGGGGGATCGTGGGTCCGATGTACTTACCGCCTTACTGACTCCAGGTATGTAAATATGTTAAAGGACGCGTAGGGGCATCGAGACCGGACAGTTATACATCTGCATACTTACATATTGTTGCAGGTCAAGACTATGTGAGGCTCTCATCAACACCTAAAATCTTGTTTGCAAAGCAACGTAGCTTGTGCTAAGTTACCTGTTGTCTGGGGCGCGCGTACAGAACGGCCATGCGTGCAGGAACTCGTTACAAGAGAACCATGGTCTGGGTATACTTAGTATACTATGGAGGAGCGTGCAAGCCTTGCTTCTGAAACTTCCCGGTTCCAACACCGCTACCTAGCCGCAGCAGCTGCAGTAATACCGACGTGTAGTTCTCTAACATATCCATGAAGCTAATGCAAGAACGATACCCGCACACCGCGGATATCGCTTCATTGCACCTCGCGCTTATTCCCGGCGCCGCTGCCGCTGGAGACCGGACCCCTGACATCAGCCAGCGAACTACTGTGGGGCAACCGTGGGTAAACTGTACGAGTGTTATCCGAGAAAGTGCGAAAGCCAGCCCATCCGTCATCCATCGGCCAACATGCGCGATAGCTACGGGGCACCCTCGGCCTTCGGCCTGAAAGCGGCAACCCGACGCCCCAGCGACAGTCTGGCGCTGGCGCTGGCGCCGCGCGCCCGCCGTCAGGGACCGGCGCGGTCGTGGGGGCCCAATGAGACGCATGCATGTAAGGATGTGCACCATCGGGTGCACCGCTAGTCTCCTGAAGCTGAAAGGGAGGTCGGCCCGCGGAGATGCCAGCGAGCGAGCGAGTCAGGCGGGCTTTCCTGTTATTATGTGTGCATCTGCTACACATGTCCGAATTGGATTCGATAGGCAGATTGGATGGGGTTTATTTGCGAGACTCCGACTAGTCAGGTTCCCTATCGCCTGCAGCCGGTACCTTGCTTGCTGCAAGCGCTGGCCGCCTGCAACTACCGTAGAAAGTAGTTGTCCATGCGGGTACAGCGCATACGCTAAAAGTCCGTGAAACATTTCCCTTGGGGCTTCCGGGTTATATCCGGGTAATACAGGGCGCTTCTTGGGGGTGCACATGCTTCTCGCATTTCGCTGGCGACTTGCCCGGTTCGGGAAGTCGATGGTCCCGTCGCCTCGGGCTGTGTATACCTAGTAGGCTACCTAAGTAGGAGCCACGGGGGTGACAAGGTACGAGGGAAAGTAGAGACAATATCTCTGCCGTGATTATCTTCAGCTTGGTGTCAAGTACATATTGATGGGTATCTATGTACCTAGGCATTGTACGGATCGAACGAAACCATTAGGGGGTTACGGGGAGGCAATAGACTCCCATCCTGGCCCTGAAGCCTGTGATGCGATGTGATGCGATGCCATCAATCACACTTTTTCTCGGATTAGGTACGAAATATGACATGTGGGGGAAAGAAAACAAGCATTTGCCAACCCTCACGGCGAGCTTGGGCCCCACACCATTCGAGACGCATCGAAGGCGTTTTTTCCAGGGATCGGCCAAGCTTTCTCGCCTCACCCCTCGCCTTCTCTTCCCGCTTCTTGGGCCGATGACGGCAGCGGCGGCCACTCAGCTTCGACGTCAACACCAGCTCACACGCACAGTGCCGTACAATATAGCCACGGTAGGCGAAGATAAGGTAGGGGTGTCAGCGTAGGTTCGTTTACCACATGTTTTGTCAGATTCCCCCTCCTAAATCCCGGAGATCTTGCACAATAAATATCGCGTTGGTGGATGATAAGGTTTCGCCGGTTGACTGGTTCATCAGTGGGTAGAGTTATAACGCACCCACAATTGCAGCTTTGAATTGAGTAAGGGAGTGGGACTTCGAGAGAAGTCTTTTTTGGTGGTCGTCCGAAGCGTCGCGCGTGGGCATGGAAGCGCGCTACGAGGTCTTCTCTCTATACTTCATGCATATGGTACATCCATTCTCGCTCCTTCATCCAAGTTGTTGGTTCTGTGCCGGCGTAGCCATTTACCGGGTATTCTCCATGGCTACAATCGCGCCAAAGCCTGGCAGACTGCAACCCCATCCGCCCCCTTCTGCGGTCCGACCACACTTTTTGATACCAACTTCCCTGTATGCATGCATGTGTGTGTGTGTGTGTCTGCGTGTGTGTGTGTGAATGCGAGGGTTGTATCGATGTATGTATACAGGCATCATGAACTTCTGCTGTAACCCTCCCCGGTCCGACGAAGACGGAGACACAGTTCCGCATTTGTCCGTCCCCGATCCAAGTCCCCGGGTATGCCTCCTCTCCTCTCTTTTCCAGGCTCTCCGGTCCCCATTGGACAGTCCCCGGCACCACGGATGCGCCATCAGCGTCACCGTGGTAGCGGGGTCCGGGTGCCGTAGTTGCCTACGACGTCAGGTGTTGTTGATTGTGTGGTGGTGTTATTAGTGCTGGGTAGTATAGGGGAGGGGAGTCCATTTCAATGGGCGCTCCGAGTCCTGCTCGCTGTTTTATGATGATACATCCTGGTGGTGTTGATCGTCGATTCGGTTCTACAACATGGACGTGCATGATGCTTACTCGCGTCGTGCCTCTTACCACGTTTTCTGCCTGCTTTGCCGTCGCCTTCCGCATATGTCTGTGTTAGATGATCCGGCGCGGGTGATTGTAGCCCCGCTCTCATCCGCTAACCTGGGCAGGGTCGAATGAGTTATTCATTGCCGACTCTACTTACGTAGTATAGATTTCGTCCGCACCAGCATCCCAAGCGCTTTTCATCGTGGAGAGTCTCGACGGCTTGCATCCTTGTCTGGACGGTAAGAGCTGGACAGAACCTAGTCATGTAGCTAGGATCTTTTGGAGTGCGCATCAACAACACCCATGCGGAGCGGGGTTTTCCTCATATACCTATCTAAAGCATGATGCCGTAATCTGCTCCCGTGCTTTCCCATCCCGGCGCCGGGACTCGACATAACAGGGTGGTCGAGACGCCCCTCCCTTCTGCTGTCACTGCTGCGTGAAAAGAGGGCACTCCTACTATCTTCAAGGGATATTGGGGTCATACGCCTACCTGTGTTGTCTGAACCGACTTCGATCCGAATCGCGTACGACGAGTACGTGCTCCGGGAGCGATGCACAGGCTGCCCAGTCTAAAGAGCCGCAACCGGGTACCCCTCGTGACAGCCTGTGTCAGTCGCACGGCAGGCGCCACATTTTGCTGATTCCGGGGTATTCTTCTCTCCTAACAAAGGCGTAGGATGCATAGCCGAGCTGTCATGCTCTTCGCCATCATATCATAGGTATCTGTATGGGTTGGGGTCAGGCTTCTTATTGTCCAGGGATCATGCAAGGGTGCACTACAGGCCCGCGGTTGTAGTCGGACTAGGCCATAACGCGGGAAGGAAATCCCGCCAGGTCAGCCAGGCCCTAGCGTTCGTTTTCTCTCCATGTTTTCGCTGCTGCTCGCGAGAAGTAGCGTCGTGGTCGTGGATACATCTGCGAGACTCGAGCCCGAAGCTGCGGGGATTCGTGCCTCTGGCCCGGGGTTCTGGGATCTTGTTACACGGCTTACGCATGAGCTGAAAGCTTAGCACCGCTCGCGAAGGCCCTCATTATCATCACTCATTCTCAGAGTCGGGAGTGAATGGCCGATGTCCAGGGAGGTAAGGATGAGAGAAGATGTGAGGGCGTCCACGCAAGCCACACCACATATTTTTACGTACATATATCAGCAGCAGCCGGTTACCATCCGAGCGCCAGCGCATACGCAAGCTGACCACGTATCTGGGAATGTGGCAGGTCTATACCTCGGTCAGCTTCGTCTCTTGGGCAGAGCACATATACGCACACCAACCAGCTTTGCTATACGACTTGTCCAATATGGGTGAATGCGCTCACAATCGTGAATATCTCTCGTATGCCGGTTCTCCTCTCCCCCTGGCCCTCTGTATCCTTCATAAGATGCAAGATACTCCATGGTCTTCGCTGAAGCCGCTGAGTGGGCGGGATAGCCGACGCATCATCAGTGGTAGTTATTAACTAGCTATGTTAGCGCATAGACTCCGCTGGTGATGGCCTAGGATCGCCTGGGGGCTAGGGGTGAATCCTCGCTCCCGCATCTGGGTGATCTTCCTTTACTGGGCGATCGTATTGTATGCTACCATGCTGGACCAAGCAAGCACCGACAGCCTAGAAGGGACACCAGCGCCAGCGCTCGAGGTTCCTTACCCGAGGGTCCGTTTCCATTGTTCCGTTAGAGACGGAACGCGCCCATGTACTTGGAACTTGTATGGTGTGGCATCTCATCCTTTGGGGTAGCGCCATTGTCGTCAAGTCAAGCTTCGCTAAGAGATCGGTTGCAACCATGCCGTCACACTAGTCAGACAGAGGAAGGTGATAGTTATTTCCTTCAACCCCCAGTGAGTGGGGATGCCCCGCTCGTCCAGCCCAACAAGGCCCCCCGTCCACACCACGGCCAGAAGTCATCTGGGTGATCACTCACGCATTCGGATCTTCTTACTTGTAGCATTAGATCATGTGCTACGTATGACGAGGCATGGAGTCGGTTGTATAGATTCGTGTCCGTGGCTTACCTGCCTAGTTAGTTGATGTCTCTACACCACAAGGCAACGAGCAGTAGTCACTTCCTCAAAGATAATCGGCTAAGTTCCATGTGCACACTGCATCAGACAGACCTGAGGGAGCGGCAGCGCGGAGGTTCCAGTACGAACACTCATGCCTACTGTGTGGTTCATACGTTCATGCTAGCAATTTATGCCTAAGCGGTCGTCGCTGAGGACTCCAGGGCTGGTAGCGTGTTGGGCCTCTGTATGTGGGGATATACTCTTCAGCATGTAAGTGCTCCTAGACCCCGATTTCGAGCCTGGTGGCACTTCTAGCAACGGGGTTAAAAATTCAATACATGCCGATGTCTTGATTTCGGGTACCTTCCGGATCTCTTGTTTTAATATATGGATACTGTGGACCGCCGCGATTCCAGGAGGCGGATTCTGAAATGCTAAATTAAGGAGCAAGATGCTTGTGCTTCGCACCCCACGCACCTTGTATTCCTTCGTTTCACTGTAGGGGGCGAAATTGTCTCTGAGAGGCACTGCCGTATATGTAGCTACATATCATCTATGGACATGAGATATGGGAATAGGGGATAGAATAGGGGATAGAATAGGGGTGAATAGACGAGCCACACTTCTGCGCATATATAAATGTATAGTCCCCGAGCCACCAGGGCTAATCACTAATAGGAACCGCCAGTAGTATTCAACTTATCTTCGGAAATGAGGTGCCCAAATGTTGTCCGCTTGCAGGATATTGGCTGTGAACGTATCCGCTCGTCCGTAGTCGATATACAGGATCGAAATGCTCTGAAGCAATACAGGTTGCCGCTTAATTCTTAGACGTATGAGGACTCACCATATCTTATTCCGCATCGCTAGGAAACAAGTGTATGAGGCCAGTTATGGTAAGGCGCCCTACATTCCATGGAGCCGACGCTAAAAAAAAGGTTAAGAGGGGAATGGTAGAAGCATCGACTTATTCTCACTATCTAACGCTAAATAATAGAAGGTGCATTTAATTATGGCAATACGGAGCAAGAGAACTTAGACTGAATTCGCTAATCCGGGATACAAGGACCGTTTTTTGTTTCGTAGTACACATAATATGGACTCCGCGGAATAATTTAGGGTCATTAGAACTGGCCTTAATAAGAGAATGTTACTCTACGACACACATGCCACCAGTCAACCGCAGCTGGATGGTGACTAGGCTTGACAACTCGATGTCATTGGAGCAACTAGCTTGTGACTGGTGATACTCCCCTTAATGATGACCTGTCTGCCAGGTTCGTACGCATAATCGCGTCCAACACCCAGACAAGCTCTGTGGTTGGGATCCTTCAGACTATGGCAGTGACGTCCGTGATTAATAGGGGAACAGCGGCTAAGTTTTCCATGGCTTTGAGAGGTTGCATATGATTGTCGAATTGGACAGACTGATAATGAGATATTAAGAGAAACGAGCGTGTCCTTTTACGCAACTTCAGCCGAACTCATAAAACGTAGAGTCATTGAAGGCGGTTACAGCGTGTCTGGTCACATCAGTGGTAGAGATAACTCGAACTTAGAATCTATCTAATACCCAGTGCTAACTCACCGCGCGAGGTTAGTCTAAGACTGGGAATCTCCCCCAACTTGGGAATCCGTGAAGGAAGAGCAACCCGGTGGTCTGTTTCACGAGTAGGTTTTTTTAACTATCTGTTCAGCTAGGGCTTAAGTCTCAAGCAACTTGGCCTTCCATACTACTCCTTGTGTATAGATAGCACATACGAGGTATGCATGTCTAGGCGCCTTAGGAGACATACATACACCAAGTCCTGGAGAGTTCGGACTGGCTCCCAAATTCGGTGTCTAGCGGTAGATAGTTATTGAGGAGTTACCCCCCGAATACGACCGCCGCCTCCCATTAAAAGCGCCTAAGGCGTCGAGGTAAGGTGGGATATAGGAAACCTCGGACCTATAAGCTGTAGGAGATAATGCGATAGTAAACGATGTTCGAGGTTGCTCTTGTCGTGAGGCCCCATGAAACGCGGTATAGATTTGCTCCTAACTTGATATCTACACCGTCTTCTCGTAGCCAGGCAGTGTCGCCGAATGCTTGATGCTGCTTTTGTTATCCTCACCTCCAAGTCTTGTGTCAGCTTCGCCCCTTGTACGAGTAACTCCGAAAGGCGAAAGACTTACCAGATAATGCTGATTGTATCTCAGTTGTTTCCTTAGGGAATAAGAGAAAAGACTCGTGTAGGAATTAGAAATGTGGCGGCTTTGGTCTTGTTCGTGATGGCTTATATGAAGCGAGTAATGATAGCCGTGGAGAACAGTTTACGCTTGCAGTTCAAGAGACATCTACAAGACATTCATATTCACGCTGGGTACTAATCTCGCACTCATCTTCCCCAATGGTGTAAAGACGAGCGAACTACCTTACCCACGCGTAGAGATATGCGCCAAGCGGTTCGTAAAGAGGACTTATCGATCACCCCCATTACAAATCGTCATTTTGTGACATCCCTGGTTATCGACGGAAAATCTGTGGAAGAATGAGCGTTATCAAGTTGAAGGGGTAGTGGTGATGCACGCTCATATATTGGTTGCCAAGTGAAACAGTTTGAACTAGGGCCTCCCACTGCTGGCTATGGTGCGGCGCAAAGGGTTGGAATTCCCACGAATCGTGTCGGGTCAAGCTCCGAATCTGCGGCGGTGCTTAACTCGACCGCGCGGGTCAATCACTCCCAACGCGGTAACGATTGGCATACGTCACTAAATATAGACGGTAGTATTCAGGCATTCGTCCTTGCAACAACGGTCTCCCTGTTACCTAGTACGTTCTCCCTTCCAGCTTGTAGTCCTTAATTAATGGGAATAGGCGTGAGTGGCTGCCGAGTCCAGGGATGTAAGTTACCAACATGTCCTGGACTCATTTCGAGAATAATCTATCAGTGCCTGACGATGAAAGCGATATATTAGCACTTTTTGGTGTCGCAATGGCGATCAGTTCCTGAACCAGACCGGAGCCCATCCGACTCTGCCTATTTCTCCACGAACCATGATCCCACCGGTCAGGTTACCATCCTTGACAGCGATGCCCCCGAAAATCTTCCATGTAATCTGTAATGGACTTACCTGAAATAGCTGGAATCCGGAGCTTGGCGAAGCGGTCCCGTGTGGGGCCGCTGGCGCCCCTTTCGGCCGGATTCACTGCTTACGTGATGGTGCACGGCACTGCTCAGCAATCTAATTATAAATCCAGACCGCATCCTAAAGGGCTATTAAAATTCAATACTTCGAACCGAGCATCTACTTATCCTTCTCTAAGTCCTGACGACCGTCTTCGTACAAACCCCAAATGAAGCAAGCCACAGCCCTAGCTTTCGTGAGCGGCGCCGCTGCGGCCGTCACAACCACTCTCCCGGCTTCCGCGGGAGTGACTTCCGAGCCCACCGCAATCCCGGTTTCGGGGGAGCACGATGGCGGCATGATGAGATACGAGCGCGAGCGTAGGTCCCCGCTACCCACGGTGCCACTCGCTAGACTGCCAAATGCTGACGATTTTTTCCGACAGCCGCCGTCTGCCAAGACCAGAATGAGACAGGTGAGGACGACGCCATGTTCATCCTCGAAGACGGCGCCACCCTCTCCAACGTCATCCTCGGCGCGTCCCAGGCCGAGGGCGTCCACTGCAAGGGAACCTGCACCCTGAATAATGTGTGGTGGGCGGATGTGTGCGAGGACGCGGCAACCTTCAAGCAGGAGTCGGGAACCTCGTACATCAACGGCGGCGGCGCCTTCCACGCCAGCGATAAGGTCTTCCAGTTCAACGGCCGTGGAACGGTCGTCATCAGCGAGTTCTATGTCAATGACTACGGAAAGGTGAGTTGCGTGAAAGGCTAAACCTGTGGCACTGTGGAGCTTTGCCATGAAAAGGGAAAGAGCGTTTGAGACTAATTCCGACGCGCGTAGGTGGTGCGTAGCTGCGGTAACTGCGAGGGCAACGGCGGCCCGCGGAACATCGTCATCGAAGACTCCGTGGCCGTGGACGGTGGTGTTCTCTGCGGTATCAACACCAACTACGGCGATACCTGCCAGGTCTCGAACACCTGCCAGAACGATGGAAAGTCGTGCGACAGGTTCGAGGGCAACTCGAATGGTGATGAGCCTACGAAGATAGGCTCGGGTCCTGATGGAGAATCCTGTATAGTGTCCAACCTTACGGAGGACTGCTAGAGAATTCGAAGGAGTGGGCTTGTTCGAAATATCCCAGGGAAGAAATGTAGGTCTCGACATTGCATCACTGTTTATAACAGATACAGCGTTTCATGTAAATTGTTTTCAGATGTATATACTACCAGTTGCCTACCCGAATTCAAACCTAGGCACAAACTCCTTGCTTTCGTTACTAGTGATTCATAAACATAGGCCCAGCTCTACAGCGCAAGACTGCAGCGTATTGGAATGAAGGATCCCGCAGCCAACAGGGCTACAATTAGGTCTACGTATGTCCTGGAGCGGGGAGTGGAAAGGGCAAGGACGAGGGATTAGAAGAGGCTATGCTATGTAATAATTAACCATCAGGAGTTGGATATCAAGCAAGCTCCGGCGTAAAAGCTGAACCGCCTCTAGCCATCTAGTTATATCCCATTGCTGTTATTGTCCTTATATACATACAAAATATTCTTTTCCGAAAAAAAGAATGATATAAGTTTTTATTCTATAAACCAAATGACCAACTATCGTCCTTAGTCGGATTTGAATCGTTTAATTCTTACAGTTCAACTCCTGGTAACTACCAACGGTGGCTAACTGCTTCGTCCAGAGCCAGGCGTGGCAACATGAGCTAATGGCCCCTGGTATTTACGCCCATTGGGGCACGTCGACTGTAAATTGTTGCGGTATATATAACGCTATTGCAGTCAACGCAATAGCGGCGTCGCTTTTGCGACATAAATCGAGGCAAGCTTCGCAGGTAGGAATTACGTTCTGATCCAACGAGAGCGTCGCCATCAAGACCAAATATCAAGCCATTCGAACTTAGTTCACTCACTTGTGTTGGCCTGCAATCTCCCAGAGTAGTCACTGAGTAAATCTTGTGAGAATCAGGAGGTATCCTTGTTATCTCTACCCCTTTACGCACCTGGACTATCTTTGTGAAATGGCAAACACTAGATTATACATATTGGGGAATAACATTCAGGAAAAAAAGCTCAAATTGTATAAGCTTCATACTTCCTCCGTATTAATGTTCCAGACGATGGAAGTGTGGATCTACTCATCATAATAGAAGACCCAACACTGGACCTCGACTAACCGCCTGTCAGGGGCATCCTCCCGAGTATTGTCCCACAATCCAGCATGGGGGACGACGTTCTTGCATCCCGTCATCTCCTCGACGAGAGTCTTGCAGTCGCGGTAGTAGGAGCCCTCGCCGAATTTCTTGCCCTCCGGGGACTTGTCGAGAAATTGTTCTGCTGTCACGTCGGTCGGCCGCTCGATCAGCTCGAAGTTGCCCTTCTGCCAGGTGAGGCGCGACGAAGCATAACGCAGGTCGTGAGCCGTTACCGCTACCGTCAACGGCTTGTTCAGGTTGTTGATCTTGGTTCCGTAGTCGACGTGCGCCTCGCCACGTTGTAGAAATCAACGGAGCCGGTAGTGGAGCGAGCTGGCTTGAGTGCGGTGATGGCCATGTTGAGAATCGAGTGACCTGGATTGGATGCCAACAAGATAGCCACGGCCTCGGGCGAGTCTACTTTTATAATTCGTAAAGCATAGAAGCGGACTTCAGTCCCTAAATTCTGTTAAGGATCCTACTTAGCAGTATCAAACATACGGTACGGAATATGTACTAACTCATCCCAACCCACCATTCCGTTCTCAGCTCTACAACGCCCGACCTCCTTGACATCCTCTAAGCGCCGAGTTCTCCGTTTTATCTTCGGTATACGGCGACCCGGACAACCGCCAGAAAAACGGAACTAATCAAGGGCCCCGGGCGCCATACCTCCTGCTCCGTATAATGCCGTCTTTCCTCAGCCTACTCCCCTTAATCCGCCTATTCGAACCCGGCCGTTACCCTAGCCCAACCGCTAAATAAAACTTATTAACTATAACCAACGTGTCTTAAGAAAAAAATATTCGTTTTTAACGCCGCTATATATAACGTAGTACACAAGCGAGCGAGCCACACAAACTAGCGAGCCAATTTTCTCAACTTTTTAACCTTTCAACTTTAATCATGAATTTCTTAGCGCTAACAATATGGAACGTCTTACAAAAGAAGCTAGGATGAATTTAGCTATCCAGGTTAAAAAAACGAAACCTGAAACTTAATTTTAAAAAGCTGCATTCTGTATATAACGTTGCCAACTCTTTTTTAAAAGCCCGATAATACGGTCAATACGTCCGAACCGATATTACCCCTAATTCGCAAAAATTAACGCCGACCGAAAAAATTCGATTATCGACCAAATCCTTAACCTAAATACGTAAGCGTTTCCTATCCGGCTTTAATATGTTAAAAATATAGCGGATTTATTACTTACTTAATACGCCGCGATACGTATTGGGATTAATTAAGTATTTAATTTTATTAAACGATAAAAAAAAAGTTAAAACGTATTTATTCCGGAAAATTAATTACCAAAAATTATTATACGAAAATCCAGAGATATTTTGTAAGTGATTTAAACATATTCGGGTTATTATTATAAAGTACGGTATTAAAAAAATTTTACAATTTTAATAAAATTAAATTTTTAAATAAAGTTTTTTATAATAACTAGCATAAATATTATTAATATTAAAAAATATGAAAAACTTAAATAAACTTAGTAAGAAAATCTAGAATAATTTACGGTAATATAAGTTGTTAATTTTTAAAGTTAGGCTTTACCTTTATTTATTATCCTTACCGGAAAGAATTACCTTTATCGTTGGTTCGCCGATAACCCAATTCCATCCGATTAAAAGGTCGTTTTAAGCGAAAACGGCTAAATAATAAATAAATTAGGTTTAAAATAAGTTTGATATTTAATTAATATATTCGAACGCGTACGAAAAGATCGAAACGTTTTCTTATTTTTAACGGTTACGAAAACCATTATTCGATAACGTTCGAAAAATATCATGCCAATTACAATATTATTAAATTTTGTAGACCTGCTAATCTTTCTTATTTACTTTAACTTTCGACGTATCTTATTTTACTACATTAAAACGCGTTTATTTGCTATATATTAAAGGTTTTATACGACGTTACATTACTTATATTATTAAACAAGATTTTATCGCCGGTTTTTATAACGTATTTAAAGTTATTATAACGACCGACAATATTAAATCTAGATTGTTAAAAATAGGATTTATTTCATTCGATTTTAATCGCGTTTATTGCGAATTAAAATTTTAATTATACTCATACTAACCGCTTTTTCATTTACTATTATTAATTCCGTTATTTCCCTACTTATAAAAACTTCTTAAAATATTACCAAAGCGATTCGACGGGGGCGTTATTTATAAAAACAGAATTAAAAATTACTAAAGTAGCTCGCTGACAAAAATAAATAAATCGGTTGTTTTTTTAATAAAAATTACCTAATATTATAATACGAAAACGCTTTTTTTCGGGAGGAATATAACGTAAAACGAATCATATTTCTAATAAACGCCGGAAAACTAAAAGTAAACGGTTTTTTTTTAAAAAAAAGGGATACTTACTGTAAAAAACTATAAACTTTTATAACTAGGAAAAAAGGTAATAATAAATAATCGCGGCTAGCAGCGGCCGAAAGAGGTTATCATAACAAAGTTTAAACAAAAAAACAGAAATGTGGTATTTACAGTAAATCCGGACATAATACGCGCATTTATAGAAAAGTTATAAAAACGTCTAACGATAAAAATTGGATTAGTTTAAATTAATCAATTACGTTATAATTAATTAAATTGAATTTATTATTACGAAATTCTTAAAAACAGCTCCTTCGCTTATATAGCTCACTCGCTTCTATATTATATTAATTAAAAATAATTATTTATAAACTATATAACAATAAGTAGTTGCAAGCTAGAGTAAGGTAATTACCGACTAGTTTTAAAGCGTATTTTAAAAAGAAATATATTAGGTTATTTATTTACTATTTTTTTTTAGCTGTTAAAAGGTTATTTGTATTAATAAGTAAGTTAGCGGTTAGTTAGCTATTAACTGTAACTTTTTAAAGGTTATACTTTTATACTTGCTTTCTTTTTTTAAATTATAAGTTTTTAAAAATATTATTATTTATTTTATATAATATAATCGTAAATTTAATTATGTAAAATACTTAAATATTTTCCGTATATAAGTACGTAAGTATTAAGGCCTAATACGCCTAAGAGCTTGAGGGACGGTCGGGATAAAACCTAGAACATATTCGACCCTAGGGTTACGTAATACGGTTAGTCGAATATGGTCGGTTCGATTATAATCGATTAATAGACGAACTTGGTCGGTTTGATTACGATTGATTATCGGTTAAATAGGAGTCGTTCGATTACTCTATCGGGAGAAAGATATATACGTTCATTAGATTTCATAATTAAATAATAACAGTTTATAATATAACTTCGTTACCTAAAATGTTATTAGTATTACGAAACGTAATTACATTATTTATTACTTAAATTTTTATAATATTTTTATTAATATAAATCCGTACTGTAACGACCCGGGTAATTAACTAATTATTAAACCTAAGTCGACGGGTTTGTGTTAGCAGAGTATTATAAGAAACTAAGTAACGAAATAACAGATTACTTAGTTATGTTTCGTAATATTAAAGGTGTTTTAAGTAACGAAGTTATATTATAAACTATTATTATTTAATTACGTATTTAAGCGAGCGTATATATCTTATAGTAGATTAAGATGGATATTTTAATCCTAGTAAATTTATCTTACGTAATTTGATTTACTTGGGCCTTATTTTACGGTTTGCTAAAAAACCGTTTTTCGAAATCCGATTAATTATGTCATAATACGATCCTCTTTTTAAAAAAAATTTCGTCCCGAACATTTTTAGTAAGTAGTTCCTTATATCTATTATGTTAAATCGTTTGGTTAACCGTAAACCTCGTAATCGTTCGAACCAAAAGGAAAACGTCGTTTTTTTTTTGTTAGTTATATTATTAAGTTTGGTTTTAAAGTTATGTTTTATACTTTTTATTTCGAAAACAGTTTTAAATATATTATAGTTAAAAACCTTAAGCGCTACGAGTAATACGTATTATATTTAAATTGTCGTTATGATAGTTTTGCGATTTTTTTAATTTTTTTAAGAATATTAATTATGTTAAAACCTGTTTTTTTAATTTCGCGAGGATATTATGAACAAAATATTAAAAATTTCCGAGAAAATTTCGCGTTTTATTCGTTTAAAAAAGTAACAAGTTTTTTTACGCGAAAAAGGCGTAAATTAATTAAGTAAAAGGTCGAAAGTTTAAATAAGTTTGAAAATTAAATAACGTTAAAGGAATAAAGTCGTTTAGAAGTTAAGTTTGAAGTTGTTATTAATTAAGGTTTTTTTATTAACGATAACGTCGGATATCTTTTTATTAATAAGTTAGATTAGAACGCGATTTTTGGCGTCGTTACTGGTGGAAATTTTTTAATAATTATTAAGTATTTATACGGTTTTTTACGGGTTTTTATAAAGGTTCGGAATTTAAGTAATTTTTTTATTTAATTAAATATTGCGTAAATCCGTTAATTTTCCGCGTATTTAAGATTTTTTCTATTTCGCAATTTTGTTTATTTTTTATTTTTGCATTATTTTGTTTAATATGTATTTTAATAATATCGGTTGTTAATTTAAATAAGGATACGTAAAAAACCGAGTGCAGTTTAATTTTAAGTAATAAGTTTAATTAATAGTTATTATTTAAGATTTTTTTAATAATTTTGTAAGGCTTAATATATTTGAAATCGAGCTTTTAGCTTAATTATTTTGGTTGGATATTTTTAGTAATTAAGTAAATTATTTTTCTTTTTGAAAAAGTTAGTTTTTTTAATCGTTTTTAGTTATAATATTTTTTAATTTAGTTGCGTATAAATTTAAGTTTTGTTTTTATTTTTTAGTGCAATTGTTTAAGTTATTTTAATATAAAGATTATTTTGATATTAAATAGTTTTTTTTTATACTTTTTTATAAATTTTTGCAGTGAATTTAAAGTTAGCGGTAACTAAGGTAATTCTGATATTTTCGTAATAATTAATGTAATAAATTATTTAAATTATTAGTAATTTTTTAATTTAGTTATTT
The DNA here is from genome assembly GCA_004155935.1 of Monosporascus sp. GIB2. Taxonomy (NCBI): domain Eukaryota; kingdom Fungi; phylum Ascomycota; class Sordariomycetes; order Xylariales; genus Monosporascus; species Monosporascus sp. GIB2. The sequence continues at coordinate 34,833 of QJNV01000499.1, forward strand.
TGTTCGTAATTAACGTAATATCGTAAGTATATTTCGAATATTTAGTTTTATTATTTTATTTATCCGTTCGTTTAAAATCGAAATGTATTGGATAACTTATAATTTAAATCGATTTTTGTTATTAAATTTTATCAAAATTTGAAAATAAACGTAGTTTTTTTATCCGAGATAATTTCGTACAATAATCCGTATATGTTAAAGATATTTTTTAAAAAAATGTATGTTATTTATTCGGCGTTTATGTTTTCGCTATAAGGTAAAAAATAAAAAAGTTTTGTAAATCGGTTAATAATTATAAAAATACTATCGTAATATATGTTTATAGTTAGATTTTTTAATAAAGAAAATTTAATAATAAAATTTATTACGATAAAGTTTTATGATCGTTTAACGATTAATAATAGTTGTAATTTTTTATAAGGCTTATGTCGTTATATTTTTGTTTTGGCGTAAACGTTATATTAACGTTAAATTTTTTGTATTATATTTTTTATTTTTAAGAAATCGTAAATGCGTTAAAGGCGCTTTAAGGCTTTGTAGATTTTTGGGTATTCGTATAATAAGTGTTTATGTATTTTTCGTATTAGGTTTTTTTTAATACTTTTCAGAAATTTATAATTTGTTTATTTTTTGTAGTAAGTTATCGTTATATATTTTAATTTTTTAGTATATGTTTTAGGGCGTTATCTGTATTATTATAATTTATCGCGAACGTAGGTATTTTTTTTTATTATGTTAAAAATTGCATAATTAACTTTAATTATTTTTTCTTTAAGGTTGGGCTATTTGTTAAGGGTGTTAGCTTTATTATTTTTTAATTTTTTTATAAATGATAATACAATCGTATTCCGTTAGTTTTTTACGTAGCGAAGTTGTCGGGCTGTAAGTTTTTTGGTCGTAATCAACTGGGTGAGATTTTTGTAATCCGTATAAACTTTAACCTAATATTGATTACTTTTAAGGAAGTGTTTGAATTCGCGGAATATTTTGATAATGGCCAAAAAAATTTTTGTCGGAAATAGTATAGCGTAATTCGGGTTTTGTAATTTGTAAGAAAAGAAAGTAACGGGATAAAATATTTTTTAATTATTTTATTATCCGATTATTACGCTTAAAACATAGTCCGACGCGTCGGTTTTTAGTTTTATTAAGCGGTTAGAATTATATATGATTAATATTAATTAGTTGGTAATTTTTTCCTTAATTTACAGGAACGCTTTTTCCGTTTTCGGTATTTATTAAAAAAAAAATTTCGGGTAAGTTTATTTAAGGGTATTGTTATCCGGTTAAAGTTTTTAATAAATTTTCAATAGTAATTAGCGAATTCGAGGAACGTTTGTATTTTCTTAATTGTAATAGGTATTATTTAGTTTCGTATTGCAAAGATTTTTTTAGGGTTTATTTTAATATATTTAGAAATAATAATATGGTGTAAGTATTCGATTTTTTATGTATAGGATTAATTTTTTTTCTGCATTAATTAACAAATTAGCGTTTTAAAATAATTGTAATATTTTGTGAACGTATTTTTTGTATTATTTTCGAGTTTTTAAGAAAATGAGGATATCGTCGAAATAACATATTATAAAGATATTAAAATGTTTTTTAAATATGTGGTTAATTATACGTTAGAGCGTAATAGGTGCGTTGATAAGTTTTATAAGGGTAATAAGGTATTCGTAAAAGCCGTATTTGGTCCGAAATGTTATTTTTTATTTATAGTTTTTTTTAATTCGAATTAAGTTATATTTATTTTTGAGGTTAAAAGTAGTAAATTATTAAGCTTTATAAAAGCGGTTTTTTATTTTACTGATAAGAAGTAATAGTATTCGGTTTTTAATTGTAATATTATTAAGTTGTCAATAGTTTATAATTAGTCATAGTTTTTTTTTTTTTTTTTTTTTTTTTTTTTTTTTTTTTTTAAAAAATTTTTTTTTTAAT
>QJNV01000500.1:0-36691 GCA_004155935.1 Monosporascus sp. GIB2
CCCCCCCCCCCCCCCCCCCCCCCCCTCTTAATTAGCTAAAAGGGATAAAATATTTATTCTTAAAAAGGGTTAAAGGTAAACGTAGCGAATATCGTACTTTTTAGATTAAAAGCTTATGGGTTTACGGAAGCTGCCTATTAAGACGTAAAACGTCTAAAAAAGGTAAATTTTAAGGCGTATATTGGTTATTTTATAAAATACGTATTTAGTAATATTTATCAGATTAGACTCTTTTCGTAATAGTACGTAATTACTGTTAAAAATATTAAAGCGAGTAGTAAAATCTTTTTTTCGAAATTGCGGAATTAAACGGTTAAATAGATAGTATCCTAATTTTACCTAAAGTAATAACCTTTTAAGGGACGTTTAAATATATTTTGAGCAGCGATTTTTAGAAATAGATATCGTTAAGAGGGTGGATAATTCGATAGCGTAAAACGAATCTGACGAACTTGAAGAAGTTATTTATAATACGATCGTAATAATTACAAATACTTTTAATTAAAAAGTTTTATAAAAAGTTAAAGGGGTAAAAGTTAACAAAGCCCATAATTCGTATTTAGACCAAGATTTTTTAATTCGGTAGTTAATAACAAAATTCGAAAAAAAAACCTTAGTTAATTCCCTGATGAAACGGACGATTTAGAACGTAAGACTGCATAACTTCATTTGCCTATATCCGGACCTACTCTAGCCCCGGAATACCCAGGTTTTTAGTAATATTACGCGCTTTTATTAGATAAAGCTTAAAATGCGTTACCAGGTCCCTTTTAATTACGGCAACGCCGTTCCGAACTAAATTTCCTAAATTAATTAATTATTTTTCAGTTCGTAATACGAAGCGGAAAAAAAGTTACTTTTAGCTATATGAATTTTGAGCTAGAATACGAAAAACGTAATACTTATTTAATAACTTTTCACGTTATTTTTATAATTGCGTTTAAGCTTAAGTACTTTACTTATAAAAACGTTTTACCGCCGCCTAAAAATTAGAAATAAACTATTTAGTATTAAGACGTTAAAAATTAGAAAATGGTTGCGCAAAAACAAAAATAGGATTAGATATATCGGTTAAAATAATTAATTACCATTATCTTTTTTTAAAAGGTAATTAAACACGTGAGTTCTAACGTTATTTTTCTGTTAATATCGGTATTTACTTATAAATTTATCAAATACGGAATATTTTAAAAATTTCAAGTTAAAATTATTATTCGGGAGGATTTTCATTTTTGAAAAAGTTGAACGCGTACGTTTTTACGTTCGTAGAAAACTCTTTCCTTATGTTTATAATTATTATAGCCCGATTTAACCTTAGTTTTTATTACCTTAACGTTATTAACTCGTTTTTATATAATTACTTCGATAAATTAATATACGTTCGATTCTTATAAGGGTTTATACGCCCGGATTATTACTTAAAATTTTTAAAAACTTTATACAGCTTAAAGCGATTACTATTGTTATAATAACGGAATCTTTCCGCGAGTTTAAAATAATTAAAGTTAACACCTATTGTTATTGATCCTTATATTATAACGAATAAATAGTTAACGTAATTTTTCTACGTTAATAATATATCTATAATATATAAAACCCGCGTTAGAACGCGTACGCAAAACCCTGTAAAAAAACTAAAACAACGCCTTCATACTAACGATTTTAAAAAGTTTTAATAATTCCTTAAAATATGTATTACGCGTGACCGCGTAACTAAAAAATTATAACTATTAAAAAATAGTTATTAAAAAATATATATATATATTCCTGTTTCGAACTATTTAAATTTGAAAAACGTTATTTTAGAGTTTTTAAATAGAAAAACCTGAAAAAATGTTAAAACGAAACGATTATAATTTCGAAAAAGTTATATTTTGGAAAAATTAACAATCTATTATATACAACAATTAATACTTACCCGGACCTAATTAAAGCTACTTTCCACTTATCGCGTTATTACAAAAACCTTAACCCTACGTACTTAAACGCTATTAATAAAGTTATTTTTTACGCTTATTTCATACGTATCCTGATCTTAAAATTTGGAAAAACCGAAAATTTTAACGTATAATCGTTTTTATATACGAATAATACCTTTTTCGCGGATAATTCTAACCGGAGAAGCTTTTAAGAATTTGTACTATTACTTTTCGACAACCCTATTATATAAAAGGCTAATAAGTAAGATATGATTACTATCTTAAATACGGAAGTTGAACTGTTAACCTTATTATAAATTATAAAAAAAACTTTTTTTATATTAAAGTTATTTAAAACTATTAAGCTAAAGCTAGAAAAAAACTTAATCATTTAAATAGATAATAAACAAACGATACGGCTAATTATTAAACAAAACCATACGTCTAAATCAAAATTAAAACACGTTAATATATATAATAACTAACTTCGCGAAATTCACGTAACGAGAAAAATAAAAATTAAGTAAACGCTTATTAACGTTATAATAACTAACGGGCTTATTAAACTCTTAAAATTATAATAGCATTAATAATTCGTTCGGTTACTACATCTTAAGAACGTTACTTTAAGGTTAAAGAAATCTAAAAGGCGTTAATTTATCCCTAAGATTACCTAGTAATTATAAACTGTTACCCCCGTTTCCTTTTAAATATTCAGTTCTATTATACCTTCCATCTTTATCCTTAAACGACCTTAAAGGTAGGGTTAATGAGGAAACTTTCTAACAAAGCTTTTATAATCTAGCGGTATGACGTTAGGTTCTAATACTTCAAAATATGGGTTCGAATTTATTAAAAGTTTTCGTATCTTTAGTAACTTCTTTAAGGAAGTTATTAAAGATGCTCGACTTTCTTTTTTCCCTTTTTCCATATTTCTGTTGCCTTTTTAAAAAGCTAACCATTATTGTATTTCCTTTTTAGGTAGTTACTTGATATCGTAAAAGCTTCAGCTGTTAATTCCTAACAGCTGGGGGGATGTGTTAGACCCAGCTGAAACCAATCAAACAAGCTGAGCCTTGGCCCTGTCTGATCGGACTAAAACGGGAATAACTTTATTCACCCCTGGTACCTTTTCTCTCAGCTACGGCTGTATCTACGTGTATTTAAGGAGGGTTCACTACCCTCACTTTCCGTAGAAGACCTTCTAGGGGTTAGGCAACCTACAATATACACTTCTTTCTTCAGTTATATACTTCAGTGCGTGATGCAGGGTCTCACATCTGCGCCACCTTGCGTTCTGCCTCATGTATTCTTTCATCTATTATCGTTTCTGGTGCGTAAAACTCAATCATGACTCCAGAGATCTGGCTTATACCGCGGGCCATCATATTCATTGACTCCTGGCCGCGTGTGATCTTCACAAATGCATGTTGCGCAACCCGGGTAAGCTGCTAGGTAAGTGCTGATGCCAAGTTAGTTAAATATTTATAATTTAAGATTATCTATGCTGTCAGCTCTCTATGCAATTTATTATGGTTGATAACGAAATTCTTGTCCGATCATGTACGGTGTCCGGGGACGCACGGATAGATGTTACTTTTATTCTTAAGACACTTCGAGAATATACGGCAAGCGCCACAGTGATTTTGACGCTAGTCACGATAGAGATAGTGCCATAATATAATACAATTTGATACATGATCACGTAAATACGCTAATGCGTGTTGAGACGCGCTAAAACATCACGCCCGGTTCAGCGTTGCCGTCTCTATCGGCGAAACTCGCGGAATGCATGTTTCTCATGCGGCTTCTAGCAATCGAACGGTCCAAGGACATGAGTAAAGGAAGGAATCGAAAAGTCAACCACCCACTTCATAACATACACAACGTTTTACATAACTTTTTCTTGGCGCCCCGCTGTTAGGGCGCTACTCATAGGCCGGGCCAAAATATAAGTACGGCCCTGTACCTACCTATCTTTGAACGAACCGAAAATCTGCACCGCCAGATGGCTACGCCCACTGGCAAGCCGCCGGACACACCGGCTGTTGCGCCAGCAGCGCTGGACGGTGATGCCCCGGAGTTTCGGGCCCCGAAGAAACCTTCCGGCCCGGTAACCCCGAGCAGGCTCCGCCAGGTCCTACTCGCAGATATCGCCAGTAGCCCGTCACAGGCTGCGAACTCCGACTTCACCTTCTTCTCCCCTCTGAAAGGAAAAGGCAAAAATGGGAACACGGACAGCGCTAACGGAACGAAGCGACCTCGGATAGAGGACGGTACGCATGAGGAAAGTACCCAAGATACCGCTAGGCAGAGGATAGCCACCACCGAATGCCATGACCATGTCGCCCAGATCGTGGCGAACGACAGACGTATGTATGAAGCGAAAATGAGACTTTTCGAGGAATGCACGGCCGCCGTGGACAAGACGCTCGAAAGAGCCGGCACCGAGCTCTACGCTCACGCCAAAGGTTTTGGCACCTTTTTCGCCAAGTGCCTCACAGCATGGCTCGAGAACGGGACCGTCCCCGAGGCGAAAACCGCCTATACGACAGCTGCCACGTTTAGGTGCAGTTCGGTTAACTTCAGCAACACCGACTTGTGGGGATTCAGAATCAGATTCAGCAAACCGTTCGTGTCGTTTAAAACCAGCCATCTCTACATTTTTCTGCTAAAAATGGCGGGATCTTTTTGGCAGGCTTAAACGAATTATGTTTATTTAGCATGCTAAAAATCCCCTATTTCAAATTTAGCAATTTTAAATTGTTAAAGTTATTAAATAATAATATATAAATTATGTTAAAAGCGTTATCTTGAGTTTAAATTATGGTTTTTTACTATATATCTTAATAACATTATAAATTTAAACCTTTATAATTATTGGTTCGTAATTTCGTAATAAAATTTTACGTTTTTCGCGGTTAGAAATTATAGTAGTAAGACGAAAAACGTACTATTATAACGGAAATAACTTGTTACTTTCGTTACCGTTTTCTTAACCGTTAACCTTCGCATTTAACGCCGTATTAAAAGATATAGTAGAAATTTAACGGGGTATAAATATATATATACGATACTATATTTAACTGAAAATTATTTGCCAAAGATTATAAAGAAAAAATAAAATACTTTTTACGCGTTATATATTTAATTATTAATGAATGTAACGTTAAACACGTCACAAACTTTAGTAAAAGAAAAAATAATAATTTTTTTATAATATAATTTAAAGTTTTTTTATTCCGGTCGTTTCAAAATGTTTTATAAAAATAACGCTATAATTTATAACGTAAGTTAGAATATCTTAATTATCTTTATAATATTAATACGCGTTATTATTAAGCCTGTTAATAATTGTTATTATTATAATATCGTAAATAACGGAAAGTTTTTTCCGTAATTTAAAAACATATCAAAAATATGCGATAAGATGTATTTTAAGGTCAAAATTAAAAATAACGTTTTTAAATAAAAAATATAAAAAAATCACTAAAACATTATTAACGAATATATTAACCGCTTATAATTTCGATAGAAATTATACGTACGTATTAACAAATTAAAAATACTTTACAAATAATATTAAAATATTTAATAACGTAATTAATCGTAATAATTTCGTTATTTTTAAAAAATAAATATTTACTTAGCAATATAGGTACGTTACCGGCTAAGAAATCTTTATTCCGTATTGCAAAATAAAATAATATTTTTGAAAATAAATATAAATCTAATTAAAATTACGTATTTCTTAAAAGTTATATAATTTAAAACATACGTAATTACGGAACGTAATTAAAAAAACATTTAGTAAATAATTTTTATTTTAAAAAATTTTAAGGAAAACCGTTATTATAACGTACCATATAAACGGGTTATATATATAAACGAGTTATACCCCTTTTTTATTATTTTTACTTTTTAGCTTTAATTATTTAATTATTAATATTTATAACATGGAACAGCTTATAAAAAACGAGAATAAACTTAACCGTTAAGGCTAAAAACGAAACCTTAAATTTAGTTATAGAAGATTTAGTTTTATTTATTAAGTTCTACTTATTACCTTAATAACGCGAATTAACGGTAAATGCGCCCGGTCCAATACGATACCTAATTTGTAAAGATTAACGCCGGCCGAAAAGACATCGATTATTAAATAAATTCTTAATCTAAATGCGCGAACGTTTTCTATTCGGCGTAAGCATATTGAAAATATAGCAAATTTATTACTTACTTAAGACGTTCCGGGAGGTATCGGGATTAATTAAATATTTAACTTTATTAAAGATAATAAAAATTCGAAACGTGTTAAAATCGAAATATAACTTATTAAAAGATTTTAGGTAATAGTTTAATGGTATTTCGTAAATAATCTAAGCTTATTCAAATTATAATTGTAAAATACGTTACTATAAAAAAGATTTTTATAATTTTGATAACATAAAATTTTTTGATTAAAATCTTTTATGATAACCGGCTTAATTATTATTAATGTTAAAAAATATAAAAACTTAAATAAATTTAATAACAAATTTATAAATAATTTCTGTTAATATAAACTATTAATCTTAAAAATTAAGCCTTATTTTTATTTATTATTCTTATCAAAAAAATTACGTTTTTCGCTAAATCGCCCATAACCTATTTCTATTCTTTGAAAAAATTATTATAAATAATAACGTCTAAGCGATAAATAAATTAAGTTTAAAATAAGTAAAATATTTCGATTAATATATTTTAACGCGTAGGAAAAAATCGAAACGTTTCTTTGTATTTGCCGTTTACGAAAACCACTAAATGATGAAATTTATAAAATATTTGTCGGCAGATGTGTTGCACTTGATGTCTGGGTTGAGGTCTTGATTCCTGGTTGACTACTCATCTGCAATCTAGGTGGAAGAGCAGCCATATATAGCTGCTTCCTGCTTTGTGCCTGCAATCCTAGGGCTACAAACCAAGCCCCTTGTTTCCAACAACAAATCCACCGTATCTGCTCACAATATTACGCTAATTAAGATATTATTTTATGTTGCATACCCGCGTAATTCTTTTATTTATTTTAACTTTTGAATATATCTCATATTTTTCCATTAAAACGTATTTATTCATTTTATTTTAAAGGTTTTATAGGACGTTACGTTACTTATATAATTAAAGAAGATTTCATCTCCGGTTTCGTAGCGCTTTTAAAGTTATTATAATGACCGATAATATTAAATCGGGATTATAAAAACGGAATATGTTTTATTCGATCCTAATTACGTTTTTTCCGAGCTAAAATTCCAATTATACTTATACTAACCGTTTTTTACTGACTTTTACTGACTTCGTTATTTCTCTATTTATAAAAGATTTTAGGAATATTATTAAAACGATATGATAAAAGCGCTATTTGGAAAAGGAAGTTTGACTAATATAACTTACTAATAAAAAGAATTAAATTAGTTAATTTTTTTAACAAATAATAATTTAATATTAATATATAAAAACTTTTTTATTGAAAAATATACGGCCTATTCTACGCAACAAATAATATCTTCAATACATGCGAAAAAATCAAACATAACCTTTTTTTTTTTAAAAAAATAAATATTTACTATAAAAAGAGCACAAATTTTTATAACTACGAAAAAAGGTAATAATAAAAAATCGCGACTGAAAACGGCTAAAAAAGGTTATCGTAAAAGGATTTAAACAAAAGAACGGAAATGTGGCGTTTGCGATCAGCTCGAATATGATGCGCGTACATATAAGGAGAATATAAAGGCGTTTAACGACGAAAAGTCCGACTATTTAAATTAATTTAATGTATTGTAGTTGCTTAAATCGAATTTGTTGTCGTAATATGCTAAGAAGTATATAATCTATTTGTGTAGTACGTTAAATATTAATACGATATTAAAAGGAATTTACGTTATAATTAACTTTTAAAATTTTAATTAGAATATGGCGAAAGCGATTTTAATAAATTCGCAAAACTAAAAAAAAAAAAAAAAAAACTTAGGGTAAGAATAAAAATTAAGTAAATACTTTTTCATAAGTGCAAAAGTAAAATGTCATATTTTCGCTTATTACCGGATATTGTAACGATATTATAAAAAAGAATAATAAATAAACCAGTTTTTATTATTATTATTATTAAGAGGAAATAAATAATAAAATGTAATAAATTAATTATAATTTTTCAAATAAGTATGTATGATTTTTTAATAATTATCAATAATAATTTTATATTATTAAATCTGAAATATACTTCTTTTTTATCAAGATATAATATTTTTAAAACGGGATCGCTTTATATATTTTATTGTAATAAAATATATTAATATAACGTAATATATAAGCTTCTTAGATATATAAGTTCGTCGAATACCTTTCTAACTATTTTTACCATTTATTTTTAATCGTTTATTTTTTAACATCATTATTATAGCACGCCTTATAAAAAAGCCAGAATAAACTTAGCTATTTAGACTTAAAAACGAGACTCGAAAATAAGTTTTAAATAGTGTAGTTTTATATATAACGTCCCTTTATTTGCTTTAAAAAACCGATTTTACGGCAAGCCTTCCCGAGTAGATATTATCTCAAATTTGCGAAAATTAACAGTAATTGAAAATTTTTTTATTATCGATTAAATCCTTAACTTAAATACGCGAACGTTTCTTATTTAGCGTTCGGGCTAACTAAATAATTAACTTTGCTAAACGGTAAAAAAAAATTCCAAACGCTTTTAAATTAAAAAATTAATTATTAAAAAGTTTTATACGAAAATCTAAAAATATTTCATAAGTAATTCGAATTTATTCAGGTTATTATCGTGAAATATAATACTATAAAAAAAGATATTTAGAATTTTAATAAAACTAAATGTTTAATAAAGTTTTTTTTTCATAATAAATATAGTAATTATTAATGCTAGAAACGTAAAAATTTTTAATAAATTTAATAAGCAATTAAAAATAAGTTATCATTATTTAAATTATTAATTTATAATATTTAATTATATTGTTATTTATTAGGATTATACGAAAAAATTACCTTAAGGTTTAATTCCTTAATAATTTATTGTTAATAATCGGTTATAAATCTTATTAAATATTAATAGTTAAATAATAAACAAATTAAGTTTAAAATAGGTCCAATATTAGATTAATATATTTAAATTCGTACGTAAAAATCGAAACGCTTTTTTTATTTTTAACAGCCACGAAATTTATTATTCGATAAAATTCGAATTATATTACGTTAATTACAATATTATTACATTTTATATATTAACGTATTTTTCCTATTTATTTTAATTTTTTAACTTATTTTTTTTTTATTTTTTTTTTACACGCGTTTGTTCTTTATATATCGAAACTTTATACGACGTTATTATATGTATATCGCTAAAAAATATCTTTATCGGTTTTTACGACTAGTTTAAAATTATTATAACGTCTGATAATATTAAATCCGGATTCGCCGTAATTTGTTTCGTTTTATTCGATTTTAATCTTTTTTTCTAAATTCGAAGTTTCTTTAATTATATTTACGCCGACCGTTTCCCCGTTAATTTTCGCCGGTTTTATTTCCCCGCCCGCGGAAACTTTTAACAATATTAACGAAGTAAAAAAGTAAAGACTTTATTTATAAAAACAGATTAAAAAATATCAAAATAGTTCGTTAAAAATATTATTAAATCGGGTAATTCTTTAACTAAAAATCAGTGAATATTTTTGTATTAAATTTTATTTCTTAAATAAAAGATTGCTTAATTGCGCGAAATTATTTATATTTTAAGTAAACGTCCAAAGATTAAAAACTAATGTTTTAAGGAGAGATACTTACTATATAAAAGAGATAAGCTTTTTTGCCCCCAAAAAAGGGGGTAGTGAAAAATTGCAGCCTATAGCGGCTGAAGGTGGTTATGGCAAAAAGGTTGAAATTAAGGAACAAAGGTGTGGCGTTTACGGCAAGCCCGGACATAATGCGCGTACTTATAATGAAGCTGTAAATACGTTTAGCGAAGAAAAATCCGATTAATGTAAATCACTTTAATATATTATGGTTAAATAATTTGAATTTATTAGTGCGAAGTGCCAAAAGGTGTTCGACGAGCTTATGTGTCTAAACAGCTTATATGGTACGTTAAAAGAATTTATTTTTAAAATAAAATTATTTTTATTATTATTATAATTTTCTAAATTAGAATATTCTCGATACTTCTTTTATTATTGTAAAGTACCTTCGCTTTATTACCCTCATAATTTTTACTCCTTAAATCGCTATTTTTATTTAGAAAAATCTTTAAAATACTGAAATCTTAAATTATTATTTAAATTAATAAATATAAAAACGAGACGGTTATTATACGCCTAACTTTAAACGACGCGAAATAACGTATTATTGTTAAAATAATCTGTATAAGTATTGTTATTAAAAGTTTTAAAAACTAACTTTATATTTAACTCGATATGTACATCAACTTTTTATTACGAAATAACGCTTTAATCATTTATTTAAACTTTTTTTCCCAAACCGCTATTACTTTTTAAGCTTTTTTATTAGGTTTTTAGGTTACTAATAAGGCGGCTATGAAACAAATCGCGTACCCGTTATAAAACGTTATTATTAATGAAAATAACCTTTACCTTCTCGATATAACGATCTTTTTCAATTCTAGGACTTAACTTTTATGAAAAAAACAACTTATAAATACCCTTGTAACGAAATCAGTAACAAGGTTTGCTCTTCTTTAAAAATTAATCATTAACTTATCTTTAGTTTTAATAGAATGCTTAAATATAATTATAAAATTTACCAGATTTTAAAACCTTATAAGAAAAAACGTTGTTTCGATATATATTTAAATAACGGTTAATCCATACTATATAATTTAATATATAAAATATTATTAATTTTTAAATAATTTTTTTATACATCAGATTTAATTATAGAAATCTCTAAATTCTTATCTTAATCGAAACTACTTACTTTTTTAATATAAACTATACTTAGATTTCTTTTCTTAAAAATACGTTTATTTACTTTTATCTAATTTTCCGTTACTTAAATATTTTAGGCGCTTCATCCGTTAATTAAGGCTTAATAGCCGTATATTTTAATTCTTTAATTCGGAATATTAAGTTTTTAATTAATTTAATTTTGGGATAATTTGAGAATAATATTATTACGGAAGGAATTTACAAATAACGCTTATAAAATTAATTATTTTTAGCTTAATTTAAACTTTAGTTCGATTGCGAAAGTTAAAAATCGATAAGAATTTTCATAATTTTAATGTAACGTTATCGAGTATAATTAGTAATCGATAAACGTAAAAGATTTTTCGAATGAGATTATATTAATATAATAAAAAGAATATAAAGAACGAAATATAACTTTTTTTACGAAACTTTCGAGTTTAAGAAATTTTATTATGAATTGTTCATTTTATATAGGAAATCAAGTTAACTTAAAATTACTTTTTAATATTTTCGTTTTTCGAACGAATCGACGTATTTTTATTTAATATATTTTCGACTTTTTTGTAATATATTATACTTCGTTAAATAGAAATGTTAATATTATATATATTAAGGAATAATAACGATTTAGCTTTATTACGAAGTAATAAAGTTAGTAATAGGATTAATTAAAACCGAAGCCCGTTTGTTAAGATAAACCGATTAAACGGAACTTAAAATAATAAAGAATTTAATTTTAGCAGTTCCATTTCTGTTTTGTTAATTAATAGGGTTGGTACGAGCTAGAAGATTTAGCTGCTGAAGTTTTACCTTAATTAGCTTAAGCCTCGCTCGTTTATAGCTTATATATTAATTTTTTTTTTTTTTTAGTTAAGTTAATTGGTTATCCCCGTAATAAGCGAATGAAGCTTAAAGTTAAGTTGTGCAAAAAGGTGGTCCGTTTTCCGTATTATTACTAAAACCGTTAAATTTTTTCCCCGTTTCTTTAAATATAAATATTTTAAAATAAAAGAAAAATCGTTAATAATCTGGAACAAATTCGACAAGTTTTATATCTTAAATACGCGTCGAATATTAGCTAATATACGTATTGGAATTTTTTAATTTTTTGGGGGTTAAAATTGGGGCCGATACGGTCAAATTTACGTCTGGGAAATAGGCGACCGTAACGCTTTTATAGCTGCGACAGCATAACTACCGGTCGTATTATCGTGTATCGGGTTTCCCTAGTATATTTAATATGGGAGAAACCCGTTTAGCAATTCTTTCGGCCGTACGGGTTATGGTAATTGCGTCGTAACGATAAGAAAGTTCCGGATTTGATTAACCGGAACGCCCTTTTTATTACGACGTAATAATTACCGGTCGTAACATTTTGCTATAAACTTTCTAAAAGTAATTTAGTATAGGAAAAACCCGTCCAGTTATGCTTTTAGCCGTACGGGCTATGGTTATTACGTCGTAACTATGAGGGCGTTCCGGATGGGAGGGCTGCGGAGAACGGAAATTTACTTTTAACTTTTAATATTTCCGCTAAATTAGCCCCGATTGCTAAGTTTAAATATACGGTTAAATAGCTTTTTTAAAACTATAAATGTTAGTTTTTTTGATATTTTCTAATAACTTTTATTATTATTATATTTACGAGTTTTTAAAGTAGATTATCAAAAATTTATATAAGATTGTGAAAAATGGAGCTAAAAAATAACAACTTAGTATTAAGCTTTGTTTTTAAGGTTTTGTTATTTTTTATAGGCTTTTTATAAGTCGGTACTTAAAATATAAGCCCTAGCTATAGCTGCGCCGTAGGCGTAGCTATAACCTTAAAAATAGGGCCTGATTTTAACAAAGTAATTAAAGTTAACCGAATTACACCTTAATAAAAGAAAAGAGGTATGCTAAAGCCGCTACTTTCACTAGCTACCAACCTCAGGTTTCGGAAAGTTACCAGAACATAAAAACATAAACTCGCGCTATTAATCAAACGGGCCAGCCGCTAAGCAAACAGCGCGAAAACCTTCGAATCTTTGTTCATATATATACCAACCGTCTTGAACCCTATAGTATAAAAGCTACGCTAATTAGAAGATTAGCGCTTAACCGCCACGAATTAAAAGCAGTGACACGATGCGCTACCGGCTTTGTCCTTGTAAGAAATGAAGTTGCGACAGCTAATAAGGCAACTTTTAAAGAATTTATATAAAAGGAGACTTAGAGGGTGTTATAAAAGTATGATTAATAATTTTAATAAAGCTACGGGAAACCTAATAACGGCTGAGGACATTCGGGGGGATATATATACGAAAGCGGCTTATTAAGCCTTCCCTATTATTAGTTAGCTAACTAATATCGGAAAAGTATAAAACGGTATAGAACCTTATAAAAGAGTATTAAAGGGGTAGACCTATTTTTTAAGGGCTGTTACCCCGTATTCCTAAAGCCTCTTTATAACAGCTAGGCTAGTTAACTAATTATTAAACCTAAACGTACCGGTTTACGTTAACAGGAGTATCGTATCGTTTAAGAAATAAAATAATAACTTAATTACGTCTTAAAATATCAAAAACGTTTTAGGTAACGAAGTTATATTATAAGCTGTCGTTATTTAACTATAGAATTTAACGAATATATATATCTTAATCTTAACTTAAAGTATTTAACAAGCTTAAATTCTTAAACCTTTTAAACTTTTTAAACTACTTTTTATTTAACTAACTTAAAATGTTAAGCTCTTTAAACCTCTTAAGCCGGTTACCTAATATGTTAACCTGGATCGAAACTAGCTTTTTTAACGTTCAGACCGTTTGAAAAAGCCAAACCTGTTAAATTATAACATGATCCCCCTTTTTTTAAAATTTTAAACTCAAAAGTTAAACTATTTATTTGTTATTTTCGGTAAGTAGCTTTCCCCTTTTTGTATTTATTATATCGGATCGTATTAAAAAACTTCGTCTTCGTAAACGTATTAAATGTTTAAATATTAACATACTTTATTACTCCTATTATAAAAAAGAGAATATATATTATATGATCATTCGGAGGTTTTTGAACTATGCGCGATGCACTTCCAGTTCCTATCGCTTTTGTTTCTTAAATTCGTTTAAATCTTTAACCTTACGACAGATATTTTAGATATTTTTTTATAAAGCGCTTTTTCTTAGCCACGGAAACGTTATAAGTGAAATAGAACTTTTAAGAGTAAAACCTTTATCTTTATCTTTTCTTTTTTAATTATATCTTTCTCGCGAGATACGCGAGTTACTGGTTAAAGTAAGTAAAAAAAAAGTATATAAAAAAGAAAAAAAGTACTAACTTAAAAATCTACCTTATCGAAATTACAATATACGCACTTTTTATTAATACAAGAGCTAAAAAGGGTTTTGCCCTCGGAGAAAATATAATTGGGACGGTTAGTACGAAAAAAGGTTAACTAATAAATCATATTTATATTAAATTTATGAATATAGAAAAGTAAAGTTTAAAACCGTTAGAACTAACTGTTACGATATAACTAGAAAGGTCTCGAGAAACGGTCTCTAGGTGGACTAAAACAGGATTTGAGTGAGTCAGGTTACGTAATGTGGCTCCGAAGGGCTCTAAAGAAGTGTAAGAGAACGTATACAGTTAGGTAGTATAGCTCCGAAGGGCTTTAAAAAAGCGCGAAAAAACGTATGTAGTTAGGTGATATAGTTCTGAAAAGCTTTAAAAAAGCGTAAGAGAATTACGAAAGGATATATACGTTTATTATTTTATAGTTAAATAATGATAGATTGTAATATAATTTCGTTACTTAAGTTATTTTTAATATTACGAAACGTAATTAAGTGATTATTATTATATTATTTAAACGATACGATATTTTTAATAATATAAACTCGTATATTTATGTTTAATAAGTTAGTTAATTAATTTAATTGTTATATAGTGTAAAGTTTTATTTAAAACTACTATTAAACTTCAAGCAATATTTTTAATAAAAATATCGACCAGGACTTAAGATATAAATATTTAATAGCTTTAGGCGAAAATACAGGTTTTAAAAGCGCAAATCGATCAACTATCAATCAAAACTAAGCTTACCGATATTTAAACTAGTATAGCAATTATTAAGCTTAGAAAAACGGAACCTTATAATAAAAAAGAAAATATTTAAAACTTTCTTACTCAAGTACGTTCTTACCTACTTTTTTAAACGTTTAACGACCTAATAAATTAAATCTTTACAGTAACGGCCTTTTTCTTTACAATAACGCTTTAAATTAATTTAAATTTACCTTTAAAGATTGCTTAAGTAACGCAAAGAATTACAGGGAAACCGGTACTAATAAGTTATTTTCAACATATATTAACCTCGAAAACTTTAACGAAAAATGTATAATAATATAAAAAATTTTAAAGCTCTGATAAAAGGGATTAGCATCGAAATATACTATAACCTGCAGAAATCTTAGGGCTAAAACCTGATAAATTAACGATAAAAAAATAATCTAATCGATATATTTTTTAACATTAAATAATAGCGTTAAAAAGAAAATGATCAAAATATTACGGCCTATCACATTCGATAAATATATCGTAAAAGCCGTAAAAATTAACAATTACTAATATAAACGACGCTAAAAATAACGCGGATAATTTACTTTAGATACCAGTAACCGGAGTTACAACAAACCTAGGTACTTAGCTAATACCAGTACTTCCCAGAAAGGTAATATGTTTTATAAAAACCGGAACTCGGACTTATAGATATTGGAATTATATAATAGTAAAACGCGCGTTATGTTAAGTGCTACAATTATAGTAAAATAAGCTATAAGATACCTTAATAAAAAAACCCTTAAAGACGTCAATATAATAAAATATAAACTCTAATACTTATAGGGTAATCTTAAAATAGCTAAAACGGAAAAACTTTCAGCATAATACGAAAAAAAATTCTTTAAAACCCTTCGTATATAAAGATGTAATAAGCCTAGCGAAAAGTTAAAAAAATTTCGTAACCGGGAATACAATACGATAAAATATAATAAAGAATTCTACAATAATAATTAAAAAATTACGAAAGATGGATAAAGCTTAGTAAAAAGAGTTTAATTTCGTAAAAATAACACAAATAAACGTAACGATAAATAGTTCAAATAATTAAAAAATGATTATAAAATTACTAAGGATGAATAAAAACGATGTTACTAAAAGGAACTAACTCGTATATTAAGTATAACGCGATTTATTGCATTAAGACTTAATGCTTTATCTATAAAGAAGAAAAAAAATATATCGATAAACGATTTTTACGAATATAAAGGTAAGTATTCGACTTTACTTAATAAAAGAGAAAAAGCTCAAAATATTAATAATGGTATCGTTAGTTGTACTAAAGAACTACTAAAAAAAGGTGAATCAGCTCGAAATTAAAAAAAAAATAGGCAAAAAGATAAGAATATCTATAAGGAAATCGTTCTTATTTCTTCAGCACCTGCGAACATCGACGACAGGAAAAATAAGTATAAAAAAGCTTAATACGGCTATGCGATAGTTAATTATAAATCTACGTTTTTAATTATTAGTTATTACCGATCTCCTTAAAAAAAGAGAAGTAAAAATGTTTGAAATAATTTATATAAGATTTATAGAGAAATAACGCCACTGCGTAAGAGATATTTCAAAATATAAGCAAATCCTTTATATGATAAGATTAGAAATTACGATAATACGCCGAATAAATAGAAACATTAAAAACGTAAAAACGGCAATAAAAAACGTTTAATAAGAGTCAAGGAAAAAGTAAAGGAATAATAAGAATATTTTAAGTAATAACAGAACGAAGCTTACTAGTTATATAAATAGGTACGATAACTGTAGCAAAACCTAAAAAATGAAAAACCACCTGTAAAAAAACCGCAAACTGGCAAAACGCCGAAAGAAAAAAGAAAAAAAAACCTCCTAAAATAGGTTTAACAACGACGATAGAAAGATAAGAACGATTTTAATATTTTATAAAACCGAATTAAGATATACAAATATACTGTTATAATAAACAACGAAGCTTTAAAAAGAAATTATATTATTTCTAAAATAATTAACAAATTTAAATCATTATAAAAATTAAAACAAAACTCTTATCTTATGAAAGCAACCGAAGGTTAACTATATTTTTACTATAACGAAAAAAATCATACGCGAAATTAATTACGTCGACATTTTTTTCTTAAAAAACGCGATAATAATTAAATTCAATATTATTCCGATAGGGAATTACGTTATAATTTGAAGAAAAACGTAATTACGCTAATATAACCCCTTAATCAACTAAAGAATTAACTAGGTAAAATTCGTTTTATACTGTAATGATAAATACAGAAAAAAAAATAAACATCTTATTATTCGATCGAAAATAACAATAAATTCCGGTATAAAGATACGATAATTACCTTGCTACTTAAGAAAATACGATACAAACAGAAAAATAATAGTGACTGATAGATACGACGTATTATTATTATTATTATTAAAATAAAACTTTTTAAACTAAATAACGTTCTAGCAAAATTACAATTTTAAAAGTTAAAATTTATTTAATATGTTACTATAATAGCAGAAGTATAAACACTTATTTTGAAAAGAAATTCGAAACGAAAGTACTAAAATACAACGAATAGAATTGCGAAATTATTCTGAAAACCGGAACGTCGACTAAGTTTTACTTTATTTATAATCTTAATAAAACAAAATTACACGTATTCCGAAATTACCCAGCAGGATACTTTATATTTTTTATACTTAAAACATAAGAAATTACGATTAACACTACTTTATCGATAACTCAATAATATTACTAATAAAAATCGAATACTATTGGCTTTAATTAATAAATTAAAAACCCGTTTTTAAGTAACTAAATAATATATTATATTCGATCTTAAAAATAAATACAAGCTTTTTAAAATTAAGAAAATATATAAATAAAAACAATTTAAAACTAAATACAGCCTATACGAATATTTTGTTACCCTTATAAAACTTGCCAACGCGTTAGCAACTTTGTAAAGTATGGTTAATTACGTTTTTAAAGTACATTTCGACATTTTCGTAACATGTTACTTCGACGATATTTTTATTTTTTCCGAAATAAAAGTATTATATAAAAAGTACGTTTATACAGTATTCTAGTGATTATAAAATACAAATTTATTAATTAACGTAAAAAGAAGCCAATTTTATATATAAAAAGTAAAATATTTAAGTTATATTATTACTTCCGGACATATTAAAATAAACTCTCAACAAATCGTAATAATACGAAATTAAGTAACGTTTATTAAAATTAAAAAACGCATACCTTCTTCGTCTCCGCTAATTATTATTAAAAGTTTAAGAAAATTTTAACCGGATAACTATGGCTTTAAAAAACTATACGAAAAGAAAAATTCTAATAAATAGTTAAAACAAAATAAACCTTTTAACAAATTAAAAAGGTGTTACCAACAGATTCATATTAACTATTAATAATCGAAATCGCCTATTAAAATTAAAAACCAACGAGTTAAATTTCGCTTTAAGCGTAATAATCGGATCATAAAATAATTAGGTAAAATACGATTTATCGCTTTTTTTTCTTAATAGAAATTATAAGGCCTTAAAATACGTTACGTGATTTTTAATAAAAAGAGATATGGGTATTATTAAGACATTTCGCGAATTTAAACATTTTTAAAGATAACTAATATTAAATTAAGGTTTATACGGATTATGAAAATTTTATCCGATTTATTAGGACTAGAAAACTTATAGCGCGATAATTTCGTTATACGGAAAAACTAGAGGAATACGATTTTATTATTATATATTAAAAAAGCTTGAAGAATGAAAAAACCGAAGTTTCTAGTAAATAATTATATTTTAAAAAGAAACTAATTAATAATAATTATACGGTATTCGATAACATAGTAAAGAAATACTTACGCCTACGATAAATTGCCATAGTACGAGCAGTACCTTTAAATATATATTAAAAATTAAAATATATAACAATAATGTACTAAAATAAAAGGTAAGAAATAAATTTCCAAACAATGTTAGAAAGATTTAATACGACATATATATAATCATTAATTATATAGATATTGAAAATTATAAAATCTTAAAACGTTTTCAACGTATTTATTATTTTTTTTAAAATAAAAAATATACTATAAAACATTGTATATTGATACGATATTTACGTTACAGTAAAGATACAATAATATAAATTTTATAAAAAATTATACTTATTATTAACCGCAAAATAATTATAGGGTTTTAATATAATAAACTTTATTACTAAACTTTTTTATTAATAGATCTAGCTATAGGTATATTCTATGATAATGTTGTCGTAATCGTCAACCGATTTACGAACCTTTCTTATTTTTTTAGCTTATAACAAAAACTCAAATACCGAATAAATATTATATCTATCTTTAAAAACATTTTTAGTATATATGAATTATTATATAAAATTATTTTAATAAACCTACGACGTTTACCTTTAAACTTTGGCAAAGTTTAATAGTATAAATCGGCCCAAATCTTAAGTTATTTAACGCGTTTTACTTTTAAATAAACGGGCTAATAAAGCGGCAAAATTAAATGCGAAAAACGTACTTACGATGCTATATAAATTATAAACATAATAATTAGGTTAAAACATTCCTTATAGCTTAGTTAACTTATAATACTAGTTACCAGAAAAGTATTAAAATAACTTTATTAATAGCTAATTCTAATTTCATATTAAAAGTTTATAAAAAACTATGGAAAAAGGTTTAATTAATATTAAAGTTATCTTTACGCTAAAACAGCTTAAATGGTTGCACTAAGAAATAAAGATACAACTTAGGTTTATATATATCTAAATAAAGAAAATATTATAACTTAAAAGGGTTAAAAGAATTAATTGTTTCAGAAGAAATATTTGTCTAATTATTAAAAACATTTAAATAAAAGGCCTAAATTAAAGGTTAACTTCAAGTATATTAATTCTTATAAAATTATTAAGAAAATTTTAAAAAATAACTATTTAGTAAAGTTACTATTTAAAGTTAAAATCCACCCGGTTTTCTATATATTCTTACTTCAGTTAGCAATAAATATAGTCAAAATATATATCAAGTAAAATGATATACTGGTGGAAGACGAATAAATATATAAGGCGGAAAAAATTTTTAACACGCGAAGGGTCGACAGATTTACCCAGTTTTAGTAATTAAAAAAGCTACTCAAATTTCGAAAATATTTAAAAACTTGTAGAAAGTCTTACAAACGTTTAACGCCTATTAAAAAGTTTTTATTAATAACAGCGCCGGACAAATAAAACTCCTAGTCGAAATTAGAAGAAAAATTAAAAGGAAGGGACCAGTTTGAGTCCTCGGCGATTAGTTAAATTTCTAAACGCCGACATTCATTTTTTTAACATTCCGCGTTTTCCTAATCGTCTAGTTCGTCCAAGGTTTATAAATTACGGTTAATCATTTTAATACCTTTTTTTATATAAGAAATCTTATTAAATATATAAACGGTTCAGCTGGAATAAAACCTTATTTAAACGGCGCGAAATAACATTTAGTTTTTTTCAAATATCCCGTAAGCTTTAACAAATAATAGATTTTTCAGTTTTTAAATAATCTGTTTTTTGTTAATAATTTAAAAAGAAAAGAAATCCTCGACCTATTATAGTAACATTTTTTAAATATATAAGTCTTATAACAGGCCACGCCCTAGGCTATAACGCATTTTTCATTAACGTAAAAATAAGATATATAAGGTATAATTTCAAAACTAGAAGTAATTATAAAACGAATTAATATTTTACTTTTTTTTCGATTACGTTGCTTACGAACTTTAAAAATACGACTAAGTTTGGTAAGAAATAAAACTTACCGGGTAGAAAAAGAATCTTCAGGATGAAAATTTTTATAAAAAGGGAATTGTATTACGATATAATAAGTAAAATCTCGGGAAAAGATTTTTAAGCAAACCGAAACAGAACTTTAATAAGTTAGGTCACGTGATATAACTCCGAAAGGTTGTAAAAAACGTAAAAAAGAGTATGTAGTTAGATAATATAGCTTTAAAAGGTTTTAAAAAGGCGTAAGAGAGTTACGAAAAGATATACACGTTGGTTATTTTATAACTAAATTACGACAGTTTGTAATATAACTTCGTTACCTAAGTTACTTTTAGTATTACGAAACGTAATTAAATTACCATATCTTATTGGTTAAACATACAATATTTTTACCAATATAAACTCTTATGCTTAGGTTTAATAAGTTAGTTAATTAGTTTAGCGATTATACTACCGTTATGTTTTTTACGTTTAGAACAAGATTTAGATATAAGTATAATATATAAAAGAAGAAAATACTTATTAAAAATTATTAATTATTAAACTGATTTTTAAAAATAAAACTTTAAAGAAAAACAAGATCGTATAAAAGCTTAAAAAGTTAGAAGTTTAAATAATATTTAGAATAAAACTTAAATATCTTAAATGTTTAAAGTTATATAATGTAATTAGTCGAGTATACTTAGTTCGATTACCTTAAATTAATAACCGAATACGGTCGATTTAATGACGGTCGATTAATAATTTAATAAAAACGGTTCGATTATTATTATTAAATAACAATATATATACTCAACGTTTCGCAGTTTAAATAACGATACCATGCAATATAACTTCGTTACCTAGAATACCCTTAGTATTACAAAACGTAATTAAGTTATTTTTCTATTATTAAAATAATACGATACTTTTACTAATATAAACCCGTACGATTAGGTTTAATAGTTAATTAACTAGCCTAGCAGTTATACGAAAATGATAAAAAGAGAAAAGAGTTAGGTTTAAGGGAAAAAGGGAGGTTTATATATGCTGAAAACGATATGTCAAAAGCGGTAGAGATTTCTTGCCAGTAGAATTTTTAATACCTTAACTACTTTGCTAAAAGTTATCCTAGATATACTATTTATTTAAACAAAGTTATAATAATTACATTTTATTATTAATTATTACTAGTTTTTACTTTATTTTTATTTGCTATAAAATTATCACGCCTTTTTAATAAGGACAACTTACTATTTATAACACGGGATAGAGATAATTTTATTTAAGCCTTTAAGGGTAAAAGCCTAAAAGTGAGAAAGACATATTAAGGGCTAAGAAAGCGTAAAAGAATCTTCGTATTATTAAGATAGCGTTAAGCATTTAAGGTGTTATAATTACGTAATCGTTACGATGTCGTTATAGGGCGAATTTTCTATAACTAATTGCTCATTTCTCTTTTAAGAAAGAAGGGCAAGCTTGAGACTAATTCTTAATATACCCCTATTATTCCTCTTACTATAATCTCAACACATTTAACACTAATATTATAGAAATTGTTAGCAATAGAAAAAAGGTAGATAAGTACAGGGTAAGGGGAATAACATACTAACTACCATTCTATAAACGATTAATTTTAGATATTTCCTTAATTTTATTCCTTTTGATATTTACTGTGACGATGATTTTGGTCGTAGTCGGCTTTTTTAAGTAGCGTAAGATTGTTACCTGAAACTGCGAGTACGTTAAGTTTATTAACGTGCCGGGCCTGAAGCACTCGATAGTAGCCTAAAAGACGATAGCATGAAACGACACCTGCGTAACAGGCTTGCAAGGTATATCGCTAGCACGTGATCATAAAGTGTTAAGGGATACGTCCATATTAATATTCGTTATCTCTGTTTTCTCATAAGTTAGAACCGTTTCTAGCTCGATCTTTAGGGCTAACTCGATAAATAACTACTATATAAGACTATAAGTCGCAGTTCGAATAACTAGAAGCTTATATAAACTGATTTTAACGATCCGATAAGCCGAGCCTTTTTTGTTACCCTCTTTCTTGCTAATCTATTTTAGTCTCTATGTTTCTGTCTTAGTGGGATAATCCCTCCTTTACTGCCGCATGATATGGTGTTTCCTTGAAATAATAAGCCTCCGCCAGATTTCGGTCAAGGTAAGCCGAGTTTACTATTTGCTTGGACTTATACTCGTCAGGGCCAAAAATAGGACATTTTTGAGTTGATATTTCAGCGTAAGTTCGTAAGAACGCTCGGAAAGGTGCTTGAGCTTCCGCCGTTTTAAGGCGTTTATCGAACATTAACTAGGTGTCCTAATTATCGATAGCTAAGTTTTTGTAAAATCTGTATTTAAAAGTTAATAAGAATAACGGGTAAGTAAATAAAAGTAAGGCAAAAAAGCGAATATATTAAAGGTTACTTAATAAGTTTAATTTTGCCATAAGCGGTTATATTCCCTCAAGATATCGTTTGTAATAAAAGGTTTATTATCGATTAGTCGTAAAAGGTATTTTTTCCCAATGTGTTAAAGTGTTATGACATAACAGGTCGAACCTCGGAAGACGGTCTTTTAGCAAACTATAAAACAGGACTTAAGTAGGTTAGGTACGTAATATAGATTTATAAGGATTTAATGAATTCATTTAAAGTCACAAATACGAATTCATAAAGATTAAATAAATCCATTTAAAGTTACAAATACGGATTTATCAAATTTTAATAAATTTATTTAAAATTACAAATAAATATATACGCTCGTTACCTTATAATTAAATAGCAATAACTTATAATACAACTTTATTACTTAAGGTACCTTTAATATTACGAAACGTAATTAAATTACTTTATTACTTAATTTCTTATAGTACTTTATTAATATAAACTTATCGACTTAAGTTTAATAATTAATTAATTAACTTAACCGTTATACGTTGTAAATTTTTATTTAGTAATATCGTTAAACTTTAAGCAATATTGAATATTGTCAAAATATTAACTAATAATTTAGAATCTATTTTTTGACAATGTTAAGCCCGCATTAGAAAATTCGAAAAAAAAATTAATAACTTAACGAATAGGTTAAAATAGTTTCGGTAGTACCAACCGTCGTCCCTCGGATAAAACCTAAAAAGCCGGAACCTTATAATAACAAAGAGAATCCCTAAATTTTCTTTACTTAAATACGTATTTACTTACGTTTTTTAGGTTTTAGCAATATTCCTAAATTAATTTTCGCTATAAAAGCATATATTATAGGAAATATAGTTAATTAATTTAAATTTATTACTCGGAATTATATAAAAAATGTGAAAAATAACCGAAAGATTTCGATTAACGAAATTTTCTCCTTATACATTAATTTTAAAAATAAGCTTGGTTTTTATTTCGGTAATTTAAATAAAGAAAAATATTTCGCGTAAAGAATCCTCGATCTTAAGCAAAAAAGATTAGTATCTAAATATGTTATTAACTTTAAAACTTTAATCGCCAAAACCGGATAAAGAGATAAGAAAAAAAGCGCTTTAATTAACATTTTTTATAAAAAACTAAAAGATAACCTTAAAGACGAAATAATTCGAGCTAAAAAAATTCTTATACTTAACGAATATATTAAAAAAGTCGTTAAAATCGATAATCGAGAATTTAAACGATGATAAAAACGACGCGGACGTACCACCTCGATAATAGGCATTTAAAGCAACAAAAAATCGCGATATTCGGTAAATACCAACGCCCCTAAAAAAAGGTAACACCTCGTTCGGAATGAAACTAAGACTTATAGAATTTAAAGTTATCCAACCCCGAAATCCTCGACAAATTAAATACTGGAATTATGGCAAAATAAGTTATAAAGCCCTAAAATGTAAATTACCTAAAAAATCTCAAAACAAATTATAAATATTAATACCTACAGGATAATCATCCTATAATAAAAAAGGCAAAACTTTTACCATAAGACGAAAAAAAAATTCAATAAGATTTTCTAACCAAAACAGATAACAAAACTAAAAAAAAAAGCTAAAAAACTTTCTTACAAGGAAATGCAACAATAATTTAAGTAATTATAATAATCAAAATTAATATAACTTATCTTATGTACGTAATAAAAGAAAAATCAACGACAATTGTTTTGGATAATAAAAAATTAATTAGAAAAATATTAAAAATAAACAAAGACCGTATGCCCCGGTACCTTAAATTATTATAAACGAAAACATATTTTTTTTATGTCGACGACGACAATACCCTAATCATAAAAAATAAAAACGGTTTATCGAAAAACGTATTATACGAATAATTAAAAAAAAAGATTTTCTTAATAAAACCGGAAGGAATAAATGCGATAAATAATAATACCAATATTTTTATACCATTACCCCTGAGGAAAAAATCGACCAAAAACAAATTTTATAAAGTTGGCCTCTAAGGAAATAATGTCCATAAAAAAACTCTTTTTACCATTATAAATAGTATACATACGACCTAAAAAACGAAATAACCCTAAAAGAACTTAATTTCGCTATCCGATAACAAATTATTAACCTACATTTGGAAATAATTATTACCATAAATCTCGAAAAAAAAAAGAATTACGACGGAATTTACTTAACTTTCTAAGGAATTATAAGGAAATAACGAAAATATTCTTACATAAAATATAATCCACGTTATAAAAAACAATTTACTTAATAAAATCAAAAAATACAACGATAAACAGAAAAAATATTCCAACTAAAAAAAACTATCGAACTTCAAAAAAACCGGAATACCTAACTTTAATACGAAATAAGTAAATACGAAACGCGTATTTACCAATTAAAAAAATAAGTTAAATAATAACGATATATTATCGGGTAACTCCGAAACCGAATAAACGATCTCGAAAAACGAATACGTTAATTTAAACAATATCCAAACGAGGAAACCACCTATAAAAAAACCGCAAAATAGCGAAGCCCAAAGGAATTAACAAAAACTCCTTAAAAAAGCTTTAACAATAATAAGGAATAATAAGCATTTTAGTATTTTGAAATTACGAATTAGGAGATACTAGTATACCGCTATGATAAATAACGGAATTTTGGGGGATAATTATATTATACCTAAAGTAATTAACTAACTTAAATTACCATAAAAATATAAAAAAAACTATTACATTACGAATATCGCTAAAGGTTAATTTTTTCTTTACGACGATAGAAAAATTATACGCAAAATTAATCACCTTAACACCTTTACCTTAGGAAAGTCCATAATTATTAATTTTGATATCGAACCGTTAGGGAATTACGATATAATTTTAAGAACAGCATAATTACGTTAATATAACCCCTTAATTAATTAAGTAACTGGCCAAATAAGATTCGTCCTATAACCCAATAACAAATATAAAAAAATAATAAAAATTTTAACATTTGATCGAAAATAACGACAAATGCCGGCATAAGGATACGATAAAAACCTTACTACTTATAGAAACACGATATAAAAAAAATTATTACAAACGGGTACGACATATCGTTATTACCATTAAAGCAAATTACAATAATTAAATAATAATTTATAACAACAACCCCCGGAATTAAAAAAAACTAACTAATATACCACCGTAATACCATAAATATAAACGTTTATTTCGGAAACAATTCGAAATAAAATTACTAAAACATAACGAATAAAATTACGAAATTATCTTAAAAAAATGTTAACTAAGTTTTACCCCATTTACAACCTTAATAAAATAAAATTACATATATTCCGAAAGTACCTAGAAAATCGACTTAATAAAATAGATTCAATTATCTAAATTATTAACCGGATACTTTATATTTTTCGTACCAAAAAACAACGAAAAGTTGTAATTAATTATAGATTATAAATAATTTAATAATATTACTATCAAAAATCGAATGTTATTACCTTTTATTAACGAAATAGAAAACCGCTCTCATAACGTATAATAATTTACTAGTTTTAACCTCAAAAATAAATATAACTTAATTTGCGTTAAAAAAACCATAAATAAAAAATAACATTTTAAATTAAATACGGCCTTTACGAATACCTAGTTATTTTTATAAGATTTAATAACGTACCTATTATTTTTTAGCGTATTGTTAATTACGTTTTTCGAAAATACCTTAATATTTTCGTACTTTGTTACTTTAATAATATTTTTATTTTTTCGGACATTAAAAAACAATACGAAGAATATGTTTATAAAGTGCTATAATTGTGTTAAAACGTTAATTTGCTAGATAACGCAAAAAAAAGCTAATTCCATATATAAAAAATTAAATACCTAAGTTATATTATTACTCCGGAATACATTAAAATAAACTTTAAAAATATTACTATAGTACAAAATTGGGTTACGCTTATTACCGTTAAAAAAATACAAATTTTCCTTAGATTTGATAATTATTATCGAAAATTTATTAAAAATTTTAGCCGGATAATAATACCCTTAAATACATTTACCCGGAAAGAAAAAGTTCTAATAAACGCCAAAAACCAAAAAAAAAATTCCAACAAATTAAAAACGTTATTACGAACTAGCTAGTACTAATTATATACAATCTAAATCGCCTAATAAAATTAAAAACCGACGCGTTGAATTATGTTTTAAGCGTAATAATCGGATAACGGGACGATTAAAAAATATTACATCCTATTACTTTTTGTTTTTTACAAATTATAAAAATCTAAATTACGTTACGTTATTGCTAATAAAATTTTTAGCTATTATTAAAACGTTTCGCGAATTTAAACATTTTCTTAAAAATAATTAATATTAGGTTAAAATTTATACGGATTATAAAAACATTACCCGATTTACCATAACCAGAAAATTTACAACATAATAATTTTATTATGCAAAAAAACTAACGGAATACGACTTCGTTATTACTTATCGCAAAAATTTCGAAAACGGTAAAACTAATATATTTAACAAATAACTAAACCTTAAAAAAAACAATTAAAATTAATTATGTAATTTTCAATATTACCATTAAAAAATATTTACGCCCCCGATAAATTACAACGATACGGGCGACACCCTAAAATATATACCAAAAAATTAAAATACACAATAATAACCTACCCGAAAAAACAAATAAACTACAAATCCTAGAAAAATATCGAGAAAATCTAATACGAAAAAAATATAAACATCCATTATATAAATATTTAAAAATCTACAAAACTCTAAAACGTTTTCAACGTACATACGATTTTTCTAAAATAAAAAACATAATATAAAAAATTAAGAATTAATACAACATTTACGCCAAAACGAAAGTACGATAATACAAACCATATGGAAAACTATAACTATTATCAATTAAAAAACGGCCGTAAGATTTTATTACGATAAATTTTATTACCAAACTCCCTTTATTAAAAAACCCAATTACGGACGTACATTACGATAACATTGTTATAATCGTTAATCGAATCACAAAGTTTTCTTATTTTTTACCATATAACGAAAATACTAACGCCGAATAAATAATATATCTCTTTTTTAAAAATATTTTCAGCATATACGGATTACCTCACAAAATTATCTTAAATAAAAGTACAACGTTTACCTTTAACTTTTAATAAAATCTAATAATATAAATAAATTTAAATTACAAACTATTTAACGCGTTTCGACCTTAAATAAATAAATAAATAAAACGATAAAATTAAATACTAGAAACTTACTTACGATATTACATTAATTACGAATAAAATAACTAAATTAAAAAATTACCACGGAAATATCAAAATAACGCCATCCATAACTAATTTTAGATTTACTCCAAAAATTTATAAAAAAACATAAAAGAAAAATTACTTAACGTCAAAATAATCCTTACGTTAAAATAATTCAAATAATTATATTAAAAAATAAAAATAAAATTCGAATTCGTACGTAATTAAATAAAAAAATATTATAACCAAAAACGATTAAAAAAACTAACTTTTACGAAAGAAAAAATAATTTACCTAACTGCTAAAAACATCCAAACAAACCGCTTAAACAAAAAACTTAACTTTAAATATATTAACCTATATAAAATTATCCAAAAAATTTTAGAAAATAATTACTAATTAAAATTACTACCTAAAATTAAGTTCCACCCAATTTTTCACATATTATTACTCGAATTAACCGTAAACATTATCAAAATACGTATTAAGTAAAATAAGGTAAAAGTAAAAAACGAAAAAAAAATATAAAATAAAATAATCTTAGACATACGCAAAATTAATAAATTTACTTAATATCTGGTAAAATAAAAAAATTACCCAAATTATGAAATTTTTTAAGAACCTACGAAAAACCTTATAAATGCCTAACGATTACTAAAAAATTTCCATTAACAACGGCGGCATCCAAAATCGTATCCCAATCCAAACCACTAATGGAAATATACCCGACAAAATCGCCGGAAAATAATCTCTAAGAAACGGCGGCTTCAAGTTCAACCGTTAAACGAATTTCTTCCTTTTCGTTTTCGCGGTTCTTTAACTCGTCTAAACTTTTAACACTTTAACAAATTAATTTAACACTTTTTTCGCGAAAAAGGATTTATTATTTTTCGTTACGAATTAAACAAGAAATTTGTTCCGAAATTTCGTCAGTTTTATTCCGAATATCGTTACGTAACTAAAAAAAGCGTTTTTACGTAATTTTTTTTCGCGATCCAGGCGATTTTTAACACGATTAATACTTTTTAAAAAGTTAAAGGGAACCGCTAAATTATTATAACGACAATTATAATAACAAATATATTACTTATAGCGTTTAAAATTTTCGATTATAACGTACTTAAGCCCTTTTTCGAAATAAAAAATATACAGCATAACTTTAAAACCAAATTTAATAATGTAAAAAACAAAAAAATAACGTTTTCCTTTTGGTTAGGACGATTACGGGGCTTACGGTTAGCAAGACAACCCGATATAATAAAAAGGAAAAATTTACCAAGGAATTTTCGGGACGAAAATTTGGAAAAAAGGGAATTATATTATAACATAACAGGTCGAATTTCGGAAAACGGTTTTTTGGCAAACCGTAAAATAAAACCTAAATAGGTTAAGTACGTAACATAAATTTATAAAAATTTAATCAATTTATCTAAAATTACAAATACGGATTTATAAAAATTTAATAAATCTATCTAAAATTACAAATAAATATATACGTTCGTTACCTTATAATTAAATAGCGACAATTTGTAATATAATTTCGTTACCTAAGGTACCTTTAGTATTACGAAACGTAATTAAATTACTTTATTACTTAATTTCTCACAGTACTTTGCCAACATAAACCCGTCGACTTAGGTTTAATAGTTGGTTAATTAGCTTTGCCGTCACATAAAGGTATTTACTTTTCCGTTTGTTTTTTTACCTTTTTAAAAAGTAGTATCGAATAGTTACGAGCAAAAAGCGTTTAGTAAAGGTTAAAAGTAGCTATTTCGAAACGGTTTTAAAATAAAGTAGTGTTACCAAAAAATATAGGTAATATAAATAAAAAAGAGAACCCGGATAATCTAGAACTAGGGAAATATGTCCTTCGGCATGCCTAGGGATCGTACTAGTGGGATTACGGACGAAGGCGTCATGCTTTATAATCGGTATTATATGTTGGTATTGGCTCGTTTTTTAGCGTAGGCCGCTGGTAGTAAGGCCAATGCGTTAATAAGCCCCATATTGGGAAGGGGGAGGGTGCGGAAAGGGGAGGGGTGGGCAAAGTAAACACGGCACCGGCCGGCGCAGGACGAGCAGATATTCCGGGCCCTTGACGGTTCCGTTTTCTCTAAAACGGTTCTCCGGCCCCGAGACCAAAACGGAGGGTGGGCACTAAAACACCCAAGGGCGGTCGGGGCTGGCAGAACCGGGAGAGGAAGCTAGGCCGGTGCACCGCCGGGATAAGTCAGCAGGCACCGTCGTGCCGCATGTTCGATATTGCATATTCTCCTAACTTATACATCGGGTCGGTGCAAGGTCATTCATTCCTTATGAGTTTATAAAACAAATCGAATCTCTCTGGTACTAGATGACTAAGGTGGCGAGATATTGATGCAACAGTTACATTAAAATAGTCACAATATCATACTCCAACCCGTCCACTTTGGTCGCACGCTGCTGCGGATATAGCAGCAACCTCTTATAGACAGCACGGGGTCATACTTCGAATGCCCCGACAGGCAGAACCAGGAAACTGGGTATTAGA
This sequence comes from Monosporascus sp. GIB2, assembly GCA_004155935.1. NCBI lineage: Eukaryota > Fungi > Ascomycota > Sordariomycetes > Xylariales > Monosporascus > Monosporascus sp. GIB2. The sequence goes on from QJNV01000500.1 coordinate 31,014, forward strand.
TATCCCTATAATCACAGACGGATTCCAGTCGGCAGTCCTCACCCCATGCTTAGAAACAAAACACTTGATCCCCCATCTTGGAGATAGCCTTGGGCTTCTCGAAGCCCAACTGGACCAAGGCCTCCTTTGAGGCGTTTACCATCCCGGGCGGCCCGCATATCATGATTTTCGACTCCGGGCCGGGGGCAGGAAATCGCTCCGCCATGAGCTCCTTCGTCACATACCCGTGCCCGTAAGCCCATTTAGCCGGGGGCTGGTCGAGCAGGTAATAGAGCTTGAAGTTCTTCGGGTACCGTCTCGCGAAGGCCTCCAATTCCGTCCGCAGCAGGATATCTTGCTCGGTCCTGTTCGCGTAGATGAGGCTGACCTCGGTGGTGTCCCGGTCGTCCTCGCAGATCGCGCGGATGAGCTGGTACATCGGCGTTATGCCGGAGCCTCCGGCGAGCATGCCGATCTTTCTGCACATCCCCCGCTTATACCGCATTCCGCCCTTGGGGCCGCGGAACTGCACCTCGTCGCCTACCTGTAAGTTCGCGAGATAGCCACCCGTCAGGAGGCCGTTCGGGTAGCATTTGATGACTAGCTCCAGTACTCCGAGGTCTGCATTATTCGAGACGGGCGTATATGACCTCGTTACGGTGTGCGAGTCCACGACCGCCGCGATCGAGACGTGCTGGCCGGTCGGTAGGCCCAGGACAGTGCTCGGGGTGGGAAGATGGAATACGAAGCGGTAAGTGTTCGGAGCGATAAGCTCCTTTTTGGCCAAGGGTAAGCCCTGGTACGTCGATGGGTCGAGCCAGCCACCCTGATGCAAGAGATCCTGCTTCGCCTTCTTCGGGAGTCGAACGTGGGGGGGATAATTCATGAAAGTTGAGTGAGTATGTATAAGTTTCATGAGCTTCTGCGATATTATGCTACTGGTGATGCCAATAAGCATAGAGGCAGCGAGAAATCCTTCGAGAAAGCCCAATCCTTGACCTCTGGACTTCGAAATATTGAGCGAGGGGAGATTAGGAATGAGATTCCTGGGGAGCGCTGGTAGTCTCTTGACAAGCTCTAGGCTGGATGCGCAATAGAGTCCCATCGTTCCGAATGTTACGGCCGCGGCGCCGATAGCTTTTGGTGCTGCTCTCCAGCTTGTGTTGCTCTCCCCGTATCGCGGCATGACTTCGGGAATTAACCGAACAGGCTTGGGCGCTGACTTCTTGCCGGATCCTTTGAGTTTCCCGATGCGATATTCCGCCATTATCTCAAAGGCATCTTCTGAATGGCCGGCATTGTCAAATACCTCTGAAGCATCTGCGCCGGCGGCTTCGATCAGAACCTCAGCGCCACCCGGATGATCATTGATATATTTTGAGACATCGTACACTTGGCCCAAGTAGTTAGCATTTTCCGCTGCGTTTCATAGTCCGCAAGACTTTACCTTCACCATGAATCACCATCCATGCGTCTGTAGCTGCTCTATGAGCAGCGACGTCCTTAGCCGTGAATTCAAGGCTTTCCGATAACATATTGGTCGGTTTGGAGTTGTTTGGATCAACGCTTTCGCCCTAGTAATGTATTAGAGATAAAAATGAAGCCGACTCGTATTTAACGGAAAGGCACTTCCCGCTTTAAAGGGGCTTGAGCCCCCAAGCCCCTTGCGTCGTAGACCGGCATTCTCAAAACTGTTTCGCCTTCATAATACTCGGCCTAGGAATGAAAGTAACGTAAGCATTCCCAATTTGGTCAAAACCGAGGCTCGCAGGTTTCGTAGAATTTTATGTGGGTTAGAGTGATGCCACGATTACTCACAAGGCTAATGGCGGCCGTTATTAGTCTCCGTTAGTAGCAGGGTGCAGGCCCACTTCCGTGTGTTTGGGTCCGATAAACATTCGTTTGCCGTCTCCACGATGAAAGGTAGGTATCTCTGTGATTAGAAATAACTTTTGTGGGTCGACCAATACAGAAACCTCGGTGCTCTTGACCAGTGGAATCGCAACCCAACCGGGCGCCTCCTGGTAGAAAACGAAGTTGTAGACGTCATATACATATACAGTGGCTTGAATGATAAGCTTTTCTGAGCAAAACCCCCGAGTCGATCGCCTTGCTTAGCGCCCCTGTCATCCACTATATCAGGAAAACAAGTGACCCACAATGAGGCTAAGAATTCTCAACCCCTGCTGAAACAGAAAATGTGCCGAGGCGACTTTTCAATCCGCAGTCTCCGATTGGTTAAGGCATCTGAGGGGCCTTTTCCAGAAAACTTGGTTAATCTCCATCGAAGCAAGGCCGAAGCGCGAGTTCCTAGGCATACATGTTGATATCACAAGTTGCCTCGGTAGGCCCAGTTATAGGTAATCACGTAAGAAGGTCCTTTAATTTCTTGGCTGAAGGCAAATGGGCTTGTTGGTTGCCTTTGAAGATGGCAATTAATACAAAATGGTTGCCAGCTCTGTCAAGAGTCAAGGCAGCTCGACAATACTGGAGCCCTCTTGTAACTAGCATAATATCAACTTATATCACCAGTTATAATGTCTTCACAGAAATTCTATCTTCTCGGTGAAGACCCTTCACTCGCAAAGGAGATCGATATACCAGCCCACATCGATGAGGAGAGCCTGCGGCATCTCATTGCCTCACATTTTGCCATTGTTGAGCCCAAGGGTAGGTCTACCAGTTTGCACTATTCCCTGGTTCATTTCTAACATTCGTTTAGGGGTTGGCTTCGTCTCTCAAGATGCGTGCTTGACAACTGTATCCGATATCATCTCGTCAGACGAGGCGGTCGGTATCACCATAGATGGGAAGGCGGTTCATGAGGTGCCCGGTCCACAGGGGCTGCCGTACATTGGCAACTACTTTGAAGTCTATCCGGACCATCTCGGAAACCATCAACGCCTCTTCGAGAAGTATGGTCCTCTATTTAAGACGACCAACATGGGCAGTGTGGTGTATCATACGAATGACCCGACGCTATCCAATATCGTCTTTGCAGAGAGTGACTTCTTCACCAAAAGATTAATCGAAGGCCACCCTCTGCATCCTATCAAAAACAAAGAAGCCGGCGTCTTCCTAGGCGATACCGATACCGAAGAATGGAAGACAGCCCACAAGTTCCTTCCGCCAGCATTCGGGCCAAAAGCTGTTAGGCACTATGCCCCGACTATGCAGATGACTGTCGAAGATTCTTTCAAGGTCTTCGACGAACTTGACGAGCGGGACGAAGCCTGGAACGTCTACCCCTATATGCTGAAGTTGGGTTCCCAGGCGGTGGGGAAATTGGTGTTGGGGATGGATTTTAAGCACTTCGTCTCCGTGGACGCACCACCTCACGAAATGTAAGCAATGCCCGTGTGGTTATTTCCTACCCCTTAATTTCTAGCTTGCGGAAACAAGTCTCCTAAAAATGTCATTGGGGAATCAACAAGTCTCCTAAAAATGTCATTGGGGAATCAACATGTCCCGAAACATGTCTGATGACCCCCGATTCCTCGCTTATTGAAAAGAAAAGCAGTTACTAAATCCCGACGTTACAGGGTCATGAGGATAGCTGAGACATTATCTCTCAACAAGAAGGTGACCTCGATGGGAAGTTGGTACGCCATGCTCCCGTTCGGTGACCCGAAGCGACTCAGAGACGCGAGGTGGCGCATCGCAGATATGGTCAACGAATCGATAGAGAGGGCATCAAAGGGTGTGGTGAACCTGGATCTTCAGGAGGCGGCCTTGAGAGCGGAGAACATGGTCGGTGAGTGGGAGACACTTCGGCCTCTTGTTTTGAAGCGGATGTTCTGACTATCATCTAGATTATTGCATCCGGGCCACTGATAACAAAGGCAACAAGCTGCCCCGAGACAGAATCATGGAACCATTAGTCGTTGCTACCGGCGCCGGCTTTACCACGACATCCAGTCTGTTGTCTTGGCTCATATACGGTCTCGTTGTATATCCGGGCATGCAAGAAAGACTCCTTCAGGAGCTTCTTGACAACGGATTCGACGAGGATACCAAAATGGACGCAGACCTCATCAACAAGCTGACATTCTTGGACAAGTACATCAAGGAGACCCAGCGTAAACACAATCCATCTTACCAGCCAGCGCGAACTTCAAAGGTGGACATGATCCTCCCCGGCGGCTACAAACTTCCGAAGGATTCGGTCGTCATCCCTGCGATACACCACATCCACAACAACACGGAGCTGTGGGACAATCCAGCACGGTTCGACCCGGATAGGTGGGACTCCGAAAAGGTGAAGACCCGTCCTAATGGCTCATATATACCCTTCGCTACGGGTCCGCGGATGTGCATTGGATTCAACTTCGCCTTGATGGAAGTTAAGACTTTCTTGCCAAAGTTGGTCTACCGATATCAATTTACTCTGGCCAAAGACGGTCCGATCGAGTATGATCCGATGTTCCAGTTGATTCGCCCGAACAACCTATACGTTCGTGCGGAACGAAGGGTGAAATGGCCCCCGAAAACCGAATAGATCCGCAGAGAAACGTTGATACCTGCTCGACTTGATAATTATGGCCCATTATCGGGTCACTGGGGGTAGCCCTTAAAGTTTGGGCCCTGCAACCGTGGGAGCGAGAAGCTACCTCGGACAACTAACTCACTCGCACGGATAATGGTGTAGAAAGGCAGGTTGAATACCCGTTGGATTTCATACCAAGTGTCCAGCTCCGAGCGCTTGGGGACGAGACAACTATCTACACACAGAGGGTGTGGGTCGTCTTACCCCTATCCTCACGAATTGAGTGTGTCATCTTCCTGCTCGGCTTATTGAGCATCCAACTCTTAAATTTGGGAGCTATGCATTGACCATATATCATGATTTTGTGGTGCCTCAAGATAACTTCGCCGGTGGCTACTATTCGGGAGCATAGGTTAGATTCTGTAGTGATCTTAGCTAACATGAATGACTCGAATCAATTCCTATGTATTTGTGACAGACAGACTGGCAATATGGCCATTCAGGGGCGCGAAGGCTGGGAAATTCAGGGGGGAAGGTTTACGCACAAAGCATAATAGGATTATTTAGCTGCTTGAACTGGATATACAATTGTTCCTAAGGGGTTCGCGAAAAGCTAGAATCTATTAATAACGATTGTTAAGGACGATTCATCTTTCTAAGCCATGACACACGATTATAAACCTTTGCACGGATTTCTAAGTAAACCTCGACGGGTTCAACTTAAATAGAAGGTTTGTATGGAGCGCGCCCGCGCCACGCCAATCAGACGAGCATGGCCTCAGTACTCGGCAAGTTCAATTCCACCGTGCCGTTCGAAGCACGTACGCGCTCCGGCGTTTCTCCACCGCTCCGAACAAGTCTTCCGTCCGTACACTTCCAGCTTTGGCCGGCCCATTGAATTCCTTCACCAGCACTTGCCCCGTTCGCCGCCAGTCTCTTGACCGTAACATGATCAACCCAGTTCGGAGCTACCAGTGCCCTGCACCGGCCGGTCACACGGTGTCGTCGCATTCCATTCACCGTAGTTCACGACAACGTACTTCGACAAAGCGCCAGACTGTAAATGCCGTAGACGGATGCATTCCACGCCAGCTCTGGTATCCCGCCCAGCTCTGGACATAATACCTGGGACAACAACCACACCCCCTACTACGATAACCCCAATTTCGAGAGTTTCCTTTTTTTTTTTTTGGGTTTTTTTTTTTTTTTTTTT
>QJNV01000501.1:0-32217 GCA_004155935.1 Monosporascus sp. GIB2
CCTTATGCCCATTTTCGGCAGCCCACGAAAGCGGCGTCCGGCCATTCTTATCTCCCAAATCGATCTTGGCGCCTTTATCGAGCAGCAGGTGTACGATCTCCTTATGACCATTCTCGGCAGCCCACGAAAGCGGCGTCCGGCCATCTCCCAAGTTGATCTTGGCGCCCGTATTGAGCAGTAGCTGTACGGTCTCCTTACGTCCATTCCTAGCCGCCCATGAAAGTGGCGTTTCCTTTTTAGGAGCTTCAAGACCCCGATGGAATATCAACTGAGTTGTGATGCTATCCTTTGATGGGTTGTGTTCCAATCGTAAAAGAGCTATAACCGCATCCCGATGGCCATTGGCTAGGGCAGCGAAGAGGGGGTATTGATGCCGGTTTCCTTGTTTATGGAGCTCTTCCGGATCGTAGTGAAGTACCGCTTTTATAAGTCTTGCTAGGTTGGTTTCGGCAAGAACATATAGAATACATGTAGATGGTATATAACGGCGGGTTTCAAACTTTGCGGAGAGGTTATTTAGGTTGATCCAGGACTCGAGGTTGAATGCCTTCAAAAAGTTGACCTGAGGTAACCCAGTTGCAGCCATGTCGGCATGATACAAGACATTACAGGTTGCATATTCAAGCAGAGGGAACCTTTGGGACGCCAGTTGTCGCAAATCTTTTGCTTCAGTGGAAACAGCCTTCGGAAGTGCTTGACTAAATGTGACGTAGTTGGAGATATCCACCCGCAGGTAGGTGTAACAGCACTGTTTCAGTCGATCGTGACTTATGCTTGGAAAATCTTCCGACAGGTCTGGCCACAGTTCGTAAAGGCCATTATCCTTGAGCAGGAAATCACGCACCGATTCGTGTATGAATTGAACAGTTTGATCTTTAGATCTGGTGACCTCAGCAAGTCCCTTGGAAGAGCTCAGGACGAATAGGTTCATGGCATCTGTACTAACAGATTCAGGATTCCATTCAACCATAGCCTGCTCTGGTTCCAATCCAGACACGACTGCAAAATAAAACTCCGCGCGATGTAGGGGGCGTTTTGCGAAGAGTATCCACTGAATACAGAGCAGCAGATCGGCCATATTTTCATTGTCTCTCGTTAAGATGTCTTTAAACAGCTCGCTGAGTTTGGCTGGAATCTCTTGGAGCCTTTTCTTTACTGCAAAGTTGCGGCCTCTGGAAAACTCTTTATTGAGAATGTCGACAACCAGAACAGCCCACATAAAGACGCCGGCTGCTTTTTGAAGGATCTCAGTCCCGATTTCCTTGACGAACTTGCCCGTCCCAGTTGTCAGTTTATTTCGTACATATCTTTCCAGGTCATGTCCGTGACCGACCTGGTCCTCTAGAACCAGTTGCCGGCCATGCTGGATGTGAATATGGGGATAATGACGGCTAGAGAAACAGATGTAGAGCTTGGTCTTAGTTTCAAAGCTGTGCTGTCCAAGGGTCTCAAAATCCTCTATCATTCTTCGAACTTGGTCTTCGCCGCACTCGTCAAGAGCGTCAATAAAGCAAGTCAAAGGTTGCTCGAGGCGCCTTATAGCATGACTGAAAAGATTGCAGAGCATCTGGGTTTCCCATGTGAAAGAGGGGCGCTGATGTCGAAAGATGAGATCTGGATCATCCAGCACTTCCTGAAGGCCCGGCAGTTTTTCGAATAACTGCAGTAATAAGGACCGGTACATTCCTGCCGTCGACTTTTCAAGCTCGTCCCCTCTCGCATTGAAAAAGAATGAAGCTACAACTCCATTGTGAAAGGTTCTTTTCGTTGCTTGCGAATAGGCGAACTTCATCAAGGTCGACTTCCCGGCACCAGGCTTCCCCTTGATCCATAGGAACCCATTATGCTGGCTGAACTTGGTGGGATCTAGCCAATCTACATAGCCAGGGTGTTGCAGCAACCATTCGCATGTTTTCTTATAGGCCGCCTTGATATTGGCGTGTCGAGAACCGATCTGTTCAAACCTAAGGGAATCTAACATCTCTTTCCGCCGGGCGTCGCGCTGCTCTCGAGATTCCAGTTGTCCTAGTAGCTTGTAAGTGAAATTGAATAATGTAAGCCAGATAGGAACATACCAGGAGGCGGGTGTATTGACATAGTCGGTATCCTTTGGGTGTTGATCGGATGTATCACGGAGAGCAATTCCTTGGCATATGCTGCAGCGGTGGCAGCAGCGTATTCTTGCCATTGTTTGTTCTTGTGGGAGTCCGAATAATCGCAAATACCGCGGATAACTAGGCACGGAAAATTGTCCATCAACCCAGCAGCTTCCATCTCGAAGCAGAGAATGCCAAATTCATGTGCCACTTGATCCCTGGTTTTGCCATCCTTCATGACTTGATTTCCGGATGCGATAACTCCGTAATGAATCTTTGGGTTGTTATTGTCTCGGGGAGATCGTTCCAGCAGTTTCGATTCGTCGCAGCGGTCGCAGGTGACCATCGATTCAATATGGTCGTAGCCGCTATCAAACAACCGATCTGGAAGCGAACTCGGGTGCAAGTATTGACTCATATACGGATTTCGTTGGAACATTTCGGAGAGAATCGAGGGTATCCTGCTAGGTTCTGCTTCATGATTTGACCGTAACTTGGTAACAGCTGTCATGACCGCGGGCGGAGGTCTGCGCGGAACGCCTGTTCGATGGAGACGGCCATCTTGCGTAGTCTTTCCCATATCGTGCTGCCAGACTTCTGTACTAACCACCACATCACCAAGTCGTACATCTGCTTTTCCAGGGACGCCACCACCGATACCGACCATCAGGCGCACGCGTATAGACGGGAAGGTCCGGTCCATGTGGTTAGCTACGGTCGCCGCGTTGTTCGTGCCGTACCCATTTGCTGGCAGGCTCGCGATAACGATATTGTGGCCACCAATGCTACCAACCGTATACGTATTGCTGTCATTTGGGTCCTTCGGCAGGCTATCGTGAACATCGTCTAGCATAGCCTTCGCAGCGGCCATCTCAATATGAAGCGCACATATCCAACCGACAGTGTAATCGTCATGTGATAGTCTTGTCGTGCTCGAGTCTCGTATATGGTCGAGGTGCCCATCGTGATCTTCGTAGTCAAGCCTTCTTCGTTTAGAATCGCTGGGCGCTGCTGCTAACTCGCAATCGGTATCGAACCGATCCCTCTTCCTACGGTCGGGGGCGTTCATTGTTGGGAAACAACGGGATTCATGGTGATGTATGCACACGGCCAATTCTAAATGGTCTCAGAGGGATTGAATGCTCCAACCGAGTCAATCCAGATTGTGAAGGTCGTATTTGTCTTAAGCAGGGGATGTTCAATTCGATAACTGATGAAAAGTACTGGTTACTTCATGGAGGAGAAAAGATCCCGTATGCCTTGCAGCTTTTGCAAACGAGATTAATCGAGGCGAGGCGCCGTATTGGTTGATACCCCATGGCCAACACAGCCGTTGACACAGCCGCCGCCATAGGCGCAGCAACCAACTATGGCAATGCCGGTAGGGCCAACTGTCTAGACTACTGCTGCATGGCATGCACCACGCAATAGTAATAGGCGCCGGCACCCATGTGAGCAGCCATCGAAGGTTGTCAAAGCTGAAACAACACATCATAATAATATGCATAGTGATGAAGCTTATGTTGCCTGTCAAGTGCACTATTAACATTAGGTTAAAGACAGAATAAAATGTTGTTGTTTGCGGCTGCTTCCGCTGTGGACCTTTCCGATATATGCCAGGGAGTCTTCCCGGCTACGGTTTTGGCATCAGTGCTTGCCGGTCCCCCCCCCCGGGTCCCCTCTTCCCCTCCTATACGCAAAACTAAAAGATAATGAATGATTGGTCACGCTAAAGCTCTTGCATGAGCATAGCCATTTCCATTCAAAAACTCTTTTGAACTGATGTTAGTTGGCCACTTATAAGATACTCAAGACGTGATACAATTATCCGACAACGCGCAAAATGGAAATACCGCCCATGCTCTTTCGGAATCTAGAATGGATCAGAATAACCCTGGCTGGGAGCATGGCGGCATAAATCGCTTATAACCTATGGCTTAGCACAGTGCATAATTGGGGCGAAAGCAGGCAAGGCATATATGCAGGTTTAGTCGAGATGATCACGCAAGTCTACCTTACCTTACACTACCGGTCCAACTCGTCCTAGCTTTTATATATCTTGTGAGTCTACCGGCACTGTTCAATGATACGATGTATTACCCGACTGTGTTCTATCCATATTGTAGCTAGAGAATGTCTAAAACCAGCTGTTCAGCTTGCCCCCCTCTTTCAGTACTACAGTGGAAGCCAGGTACGCCATTGCACCAGAAACAGTGGACCACGCTTACTTGCGCAGGGAATAGGGACTGGCAACAGTCCTGGGCCCGCCCTGACGAATTCCATGGCGACAGCAGTCACGAGGCAATATTTGCAGAATCACAGATATGTATAATGTTAGAAAAGAGCACTCGAATATGAACTGGAAGGCCAACTAACAAGCATAAGTCTCGCAAATGCCAACAAGATCCGCGCATGCTTCCCGTGTCGATCGTTACTTAACAAGGCGTTCTGTATTCCCCCGATATGGTGGTCGGACTACTGCCGGAACTCGAACGGATACCTTGGGAGTGAGATAACAAAGTATAAAGGAGCCGTTACAGGATTCAGTATGTTAATTAAGCTATGCTATATATCTAGTTTAACTCTAACTAAAGTATAGGTACGTGGGCTTATTTTGAAGTCAAGCATTTAGATATCGACATGCGGTATCAGTGGCACAAGATGAACATATTTATACGATGGCTGTCATCTACAAGGCAAACCGTCGTCCTCGCCTTCGATACCCGGTCGCCCATCGCAGAGCGTATACCGGACTCGCTCCAGAATCCAGATTCGAACTGCCTTGGTGACCCGTTCTGGGTTTACGCCCGCCTAACCGCCGACGTGGTAGACCTCCAAGACTCCGCCGTCTGGGCCATTCGCAACCAGGTCAGGGCAATCGAGACGGAAAGAAAGCCGGAGGGTAAGCCACAGCCGGATTATAGGCATCTTCACGACATCGCTCGGCATGCTATCCACGTATCCGAGTCCCTTAATGTCGCTACCGACACCATGGAGGGCATCCTGCTACAACACGATAATTTCATAAGCCAGAACTTGCCTCTGCCGACTAATAGCGACGCTTCTAACGGTATCCACCGTCAGCTGCTTTTTTGCAAGGACATGGTCAGCAACCTTCGTCACCGGTCGGTCTCGAACAGTGAAAGATTGCAGAACGAAATTCAGCTCGCATTTAATACTGTTGCCCAGTACGACGCAGGGACTTCCGTCCAGATAGGACGTGCTGCCCAGTTGGACGGCGCCGCGATGAAGACGATTGCGTTTCTCACCATAACCTTTCTGCCAGCCACTTTCCTCTCAGCAGTTTTTAGCATGTCCTTCTTCCACTTTGAACCCGAGTCCGATTCTTGGACTATATCGAGCAGACTCTGGATCTATTGGGCGTTCGCTATTCCGACTACACTCGCCACCTTTAGTTTGTGGCGCTTCTGGCATAAGATTTTCCCGCCCGCCTCTATTGGATGAACGTTTAGGATTATATTGTTTGTATGCCCCCGTTTCAGTATACCAAGTTTATAAATGAAACAAGCGCCCCATAGACATTTTGCATTATTCTTATAATAAGGGATCAACGTAAAGCGTGGCGGAGATACGGGAGCTGTACGCGCCGATGAGACATGGAAAACATGCTAGACAGCACGAGCATTCTGAAGATCTGCATCCCTAAAATATGAATTCGCTGGTGGGGAGCGATATTGAGGCATGTCTCATGGGCTAGTAGATGGTATATAATGATCGGTTTCGTTACCACTAGCAAGGGGTACCGGGGGGGGAATAAGTGTAATGAAGTTGAATGAGCGACATGTTCCACCTGTACGGGATGCCCCTTGTACGACATCTCATCCAGACCATTCAAGAGCTTTACATGTAGCCACGCTTGTCCCTGTATCACAGCATAACCTGAGAGCAACAGAACAGAGCTGTTGGACTCCAAAAGGTGGGCGCTCGAACCGTTGTTGGTTCAAGCTTATTTAGCTATTTATAGTTGCATTCCGACAATAGTTGACAATTATCTCGGTCGTCGCATCTCCGTGCAAAAGCCCCGGAAAGACTATCGGCCGTTTGGACGCGGACGGGGACACTGTACATAAACGGCGTGGCTGAGGCCTGCGAAATCCCACTCCTGCTCGTTACACGTACTATACACCATTGATCCAGAGGATCGCCTAGACTCCCGTCAACCCTTTCCTCCCCAAGCCTACCGATGAACGCAGCGCGGGACGTCTCCTCGACATTACCGAGAAGCCCGTCAATGAGTGAAGCTACCGGCGATTATAGATCCTTAACAAGGGCATTATCCAGATCGTCGTCGGCTTCAGTCGAGTCACCCACAGGCCGAGTCCGAGACACTTATCTCCCTATCCGGCGGGACAGATATTCCAGCGATGAGGTTACGAAGTACCATACTCGACATCGCCAACAACTCGACCGCTTATCGCATGCTGCAACTAAAGATCGATGCGGTGACTAATAGTGCAGCCTATCCAATCATGGTGGACGGGCTGACGAAGAGGGTTCCGTTTTGATACAAGGGTCAAGGGTGTATGCACGGAAAGGTTATGAAGAGCCTTCGGTACGATGATATATCCGGTCGGGGGTGCTTTAGGCCACAAGCCAATATAGCTCCTCATCTAATTCCGGTACACGTACCTAAGCCTAGACACCCGTTCTTAGTATCTGATGGCGTGCATTAGGAAGGGTGCACCTGTGACGCTTAATAGCGGAGCGCAGGATGAGTAAAAAGGGGCTCGATGTTCTAAAACCAATCCCCTGTCTAGATAATGAGAACGGTCGAATTAGATATCTGGTATATCCTTCATTGATGGGGTGGGTTCATACCCGTTTGTGTGCAAGTCAAAGAATCTAGTACAAAGAGCTTATTCGTCTTTTGTTTGTTGAATGGCACTTTATTGATTTGTCTCTGAGCCAAATCCTAATAAACTTCTACAATGGTACTCGATAATTGACTTCTTCATGATCTCGAAGCCTTTCCAACCACCGGAGAAAGGAAAAACTGGCCTTAATCGTACATGATGAATCCAACAGTAAGTGTCTCCAAGGCCCGATTGTCATAGCAAACAGTATGCTAACTGCCCGCCGTAAAGGATGCCGAGTAAGAAGCCTAAATATTTTGACACGCGTTCGTTCGTTGCGACCCGAGTGCTGACAAACAGATTAAAAGGCTCATCGCATACCAGGCGGCGAGAGTAAGGAGATACTCCAACGTCTTTCCGAGGGACTTCCACTATCTCGGGCGCGTAGCGGAGGGTGAAACGAGCATTGTTTTTTCGATTCTGGAGAGATCGGATAACCCCTACATCCGCAAGCCGAGACACTTCGTGGTGAAGCGGTCATGGAGGGAAGAGGTGTCGCACGTCGAGGACGACATCAAGCTGGATAGAGAGATCGAAGTGGTGCAGGCAAGTGGCTCGACAGTGATGCGATAGCTTTGAGGTCCCTCCGGCTAACGAGTGGATTTCCCTCACCCGTAGCGGCTGCGGGGGGCGCCTCATGTCGCGCAGCCGGTATATCTCAACCCGAACCCCTGAATAAAGCTCAGCCGTCCGTATCTCGTCGTGGAATTCGTCGAGAACGGGACTCTGAAGGAATTCTATGACAGGGTCATAGACGAAGAGATGCCGCTGCCGAACCGAGTTCTACTCGGGTTTTTCTTCTGCCGTAAGTGACCCCCATGGAATCTTTTTGGCTGCTCGAAGGGCCTACTACAGCTAACATGAAATTTTGCCGTCGAAGTCGTACGAATGTGTATCGCCATAGCCTATCCGGATCGGAAAATTCCAGAGTATCCACCCTTTACACCTGAGCAGCCGCTCCCACTTGGAGAAATCCCCGATGAGGATGAATGGGGGAACGTCCCCCGGGCACAGTGGGTGCATGGGAATCTGGCCATGGATAACAGTGAGCGGATCCCCTTTTGACAAGTTTGGCCGTATTCCATCTTTGGAGAAGCCTTCTATAGCATGACGAGGGTCCGTTAGCTAACATATACCGATATCTGATCGTAGTCCTGATCGGTGACCATAATCCACTCGATGGCGAGAACATATTGACACCGATATTGAAACTGATCGACTTTGGTGCAGTCTATGATGCGGAGGACCCTGAGAAGTGAGGAATACCCAGCCGCTAAACACACCTAAAGAACCTAAAGGGTGGTCAATAACATGCTTTATAGGAAGGACATCGGTATAAAAACGAACATATATGACATTGGCCGGGTACGTATATCTGCGCAATCTTTGCCTCTCACCGTTTGCCACCCCGAGATGCTCTAGGTCCGGAACTTCCGGGGACTCCGCGTTAACAGTATCCTCTACCCAGATCATGCGCATACTCATGACGAATGGGACCCGGCGCCGGGGGACGTGACGGTGGAGATCGACGGCGTGCAGCGGACCTTCGCGACGGCGGCGGCGTCCCTGCACCCGGCGAGCGAGTGGCCGAACCTCGACCCGGACCTGATCACCATCGTGCTGTGCTGCCAGGCCGTGGACGTCGACAACCGGCCCTCGCTCGCGCAGCTGATGCACGCGCTCGACCATCAGGCCGCGATCAAGAACCACATCTGGTACCGCAGACAAAACTTCCCCACCTGGAGAACCGAGCGGACGAGGGATATCAACCTCATGATCAACGAGCTCATCTACTACCCTTGATTGAGGAGCGGGCCGCCGTCGGTAACCTGGGGGGCCGGGACACTCTGCTTTCGTGTATATAATAGTTGTATAGAAGTTGTATGGGAAATCTTCGGCTGCTATGATTTCCCTCATGTTTTACATTGTACAGGGGACTGAGGCTTTCGCTGATGATCTGCATTCGTAGATCTATGCACCCTATGTAGCTACTAACCCGGATGCGCTTGCGACTTTCCGTTCGTCCCTGAATAAGCTTGTGCCAAAGGGCAGAAGACTGCGAATGCATGGGTAAGAAATGGTGTGGAGGCTTCTACATTGTTACGGCATGATAGCCTCATGTGGATCAAGGTTGTACTGGACAAAGGAGTTAACATCTAAGCCAGGATCCAGAATGAGCATAACAGCTCTGTCCTGTATAGTATATAATCATAATAATGAGCTTGCCAGCGTAACAACCGTCTACCTAGTTAGTAATTCACTAGGGTGCCTACTAGAAGTCAGTCTGATACATATCATTGTACTTTTCATTGACATTTTATCCGATCTAATTACTCAGTACCTATCAAAAGTCAGTTAGACCAAGAAGTCGGGGTAGTTTCCAAGAAGGCTTGGCGCTGGGACTGTATCCGGTAGGACGCTATACCGTTTTGATGTTTAGTCTTGGACAGCCAAGCCCAAGCTGCATCAGACCCCCTTCTTGCTTACATGTACTTCGCCCGAGAGGTGTCCATCAAGGTCCTCAAAGAGTTCCTAGGCAGGAAGCTTGGCATCCATCACAGGTTTTGGACAAGTTCCGCAACAGCAACTAAGAGAAGACGCTTAAGCCGGGATGCTGTGCCTGTCGTCCCTTCTGCTGTGCGGCAGTTACCATACATACATTAGCCGTGCCTACCCACATGTAGTCATAGACTGGACCCCTGGAGATATTGTTCACCTGGCATCCTAACTTAACAAAAGTTGCTAGCTCTTTGAACCTTCCATCGCTGGACCTAGACAATCCCATTCATACGCGAGTGACATTCTATTTCCCTAGAGTTCCTATATATTCGAAGTCAACAGCTTCCTTCCCTCCTCTTTTTCCTCTTCTATACCTGTTGCAGTCTATTTGTTATATTAGCCGCCGCTGCCACTGTAAGTCGTGGGGCTCTCCAACGTAGTGGGCAACTTCGGGAAAACTCGAGATCAAGCCATAGGCCTTCAGGCTCTCCACGGACGCATCTTCATCGGAGTCGAGTTCATGCTCGCCTAACCCAGTGTTATTTGTGCTTGAGACGGTGGGGTTCTCCCTGCTACGAGGCAGCCAAGATGGACGCTAAGGGGGTGAGCAATGACATGAGGGGCTGGATCATGTGCATCGTGAGCGGCATTGGTGGGTGACCTCGACCGAAGGACTGTGTTGTCTCCATCTCCGCCCCGTATACTGACAGTTTTGTTTAGCTTGCATTGTGGGAGCGAGCGTCATCTGCGTCGATCTGCTCGTGCGCATCATACCCAGTAAAAGGGATTTCCGAATACAAGATAGTAGTGCCTTTCTAGCAAGCTCGTTGAGCTTAAGTTTTGGGGTTATGGTAAGTAGCAAGCCTGCTCCCTCTTAATGCTCGGTATCACGGCCCCTGGAGATCTGACATTCGAACGGATATGTAGATGTTTATGTCATTATACAGTATGTTGCCTGAAGCCAAGAGCTACCTTGAGAAAGGTGGCTTCTCGGAACAACCGGCAGGATTCATTCTGATGGCTTGTTTCATTGGCGGGTTCGTCGGTATACAGGCCGTATCGAGGCTGTTTCACCAGTTCCTGCCATCACATGTTGTCGACTGCGACCACACTCATCACGACCACGGCGTAGATGAACATCTCCATGCTGACGGGCATGGTCGGAGACAGTCATCTTACGCCAAAATATTTGACAGGCGCCGTTCTTCCATCGTTCGCAGGCAATCTACCATCGCGAAGTCTCAAGGAGACGCGGACGGTCTTGTTAGCGAATCGACTCCGTTACTGCCCTCGACCGAGCATCCCCGCAGTGGACACGTCCACGGACGCGAGAGCACAGATGCCGTTGCCAGCGAAATCCAGCCCCAGGATGGTGCCGTGCGCTCGTCCGTATGGCGCAGCCGAGCGTCCATCGCCCGGAGACCGTCTATGGCGCAAGTGAAGGACAGGGTCGTGTCGTTTGTAAAGGACTCAAAGGCCTATTGTGACGAAGGTGGACAATGTTACGGCTACTCAGACCCCTGCGGTCAGGAATGCTTCAAGCATATCAGCAGTATCAGCAGTCGGTCCGAGATAGCATCCCGACCGTCGATCACCCTTCGGACTACGACGAGCCTTGCTCACTCATGCCCCGAAACTATGCCGTTAGCCGAGGAAGACGAGGACCGACAGACCGAGTCGCCCGTAAGCCCGGGGCACGGTAGTCGGCCGCCTTCATGCGGACGGCAAGGATTTGCGGCCGAAACTGGAGTGTGGGATCTTGGGCAATTAGAAGATCTAGAAGCCCAGCACCATCACCACGTCCCCGAGAACGCCTTCCTGTCGATCGGGTTGCAGACGTCGATCGCAATTGCGCTGCACAAGTTTCCGGAAGGTTTCATCACGTACGCGACGAACCACGCGAACCCGTCGCTTGGGTTCAACGTGTTCCTGGCGCTGGCGGTGCACAACATCAGCGAGGGCTTCGCCATGGCCCTGCCCCTGTACATGGCGCTTCATAGTCGGCCTAAGGCCATAGCGTGGTCTTCGCTGCTGGGGGGCCTGAGCCAGCCATTGGGCGCCGGCATCGCGGTCCTGTGGTTCCACCTCGCGCGCCGCACCCACATGACTCCCGACGCCGTCGCGTACGGCTGCCTGTTCGCGCTGACGGCGGGGATCATGGCCAGCGTGGCGCTGCAGTTGTTTGTCGAGAGCCTGAGTCTGAACCACAACCGCAACCTGAGCATCTTCTTCGCGTTTCTCGGCATGGCGCTGCTGGGCCTCAGTAACGCGTTTACGTCGCACACTCACTGATTACGAGCTATATATATGATATCCTATCAGTGCATAAGCATGATGGCATAATCGTAGTGCCGGAGTTCCATTACGCGGGAACCACTTAGATATTCGTTTTCACTTCGCTGTGTGCATGTATGGATAGCAGCTTCATTTATCGTATGGCGTTACGGGGGGTAAGACCGGGTCGCGCTCTTATCGGTGAGCATGGGTTAATGGAGGCATTGCAACTGGTATAGCTATGGAATTTGGGCGGAATCATCGGAAGGGATTAACATAGGCGGCGAGACCATTAGAATACGGTTTTCGGAGACATCGAATCATGGTACTCCAATTTGGGAATCCGCGCTGGCTTTTGTTATTACATGGAAACAGCGAGTGATACTAGTTAGAGCGAGAAATACGCAGACAATTCTCCTGTGGGGAACACAAGGCATTCATGTAATTAAGGGTGTCCTGTTACGCATAGGATACTCCTGTAACTATCCAAGTACGTAATATGCTATGTCGACTCTCCACTAATGGCTCGCTGATGCCTTCGAGTTCCTGGTTCAGATCCTCAGATCCTCATAACCTACTCCTCTCCTTCTCTACATTCCCCCCATGGCCGCCGCCTCCCAGGGCACCGCTCATCATAAACTGCCCATCACCACCACCAGCCCCACCAGCGCCGGGGGGCAGCAGCCCGAACAAGACCATCTCCCGCCCGCCGCCGACGCCCCACCACGCGACGCCGAGGGCCGCGCGCTCGACGTCGAGCTCGCCCGACGCGAGGACGTCGCAGATGCGGCGGCGCACGGCGTCGCGCATCGCCGGGTCCGGGACCGAGGGGAGCGCGAGCGCGGCGCGCGTGAGCCACTCCTCGACGGCGTGCAGGGGCAGGTAGGGGATGGCGTCCACGAGGGCCATGAGGAGGGCCGTCTGCTCCGAGAGCGGGGGCTGCCGTTCCGGAGCGGACACCGATGCCGATGACGGGGAGGGGGGGGAGGGCAGGGGCGCGGTCGAGGCCCCGCCCGCGACGGCGCGCCACCGCACCATCTCGAGCAGCGCCTCGGCGAGGGCCGGGTGCGAGGCGGCGAGCGGGAAGGGCGGGCCGCCCGCGATCTGCGCCACGGTGCGGAAGGCGAGGCGGAACTGGCGCGGGGACACGCGCGCGGGGAAGGACGAGAGGAGCGCGTCGACGTAGTAGGGCACCAGCGACGCCGCGAGGGCGCCGTGCTGCGGGCACGAGAGCGCCGAGAGGACGCACGAGTGCGATGCTTCGAAGAGCTCGAGGGCGAGGGCCGGGGGCGGTTGTTGTTGTTGCTGCTGTTGCTGTTGCTGTTGAGGTGGTGGTGCGGTGTTCATGGGGGGTCGAGATTGTGATGGTGATGATGATGGCGATTCGGGTTGGATTTGGGCGTGGCTGAGCCAGGAGGTCGGGGCGAGGAGCGAGGTCGCCGGCGCGACGATGAGGGTTTCGCAGGCGGGCGTGGGGATCGAGAGCGGCAGGTGTTCGGCCGTGTTGAGGTAGAAGAGGGTTAAGGCCTGAGCCAGGGGGGGTGGTGTCGTCTGGCCGTTTTGGGTTGCGGGAGGTGGAGGTGGCTGGGTGTCTTCCAAGAAGGCGATGCAGGCCTTCGGATATCGAGTGATGATATCGATGGACGTAAGGTAGGTGAATGTGTATACCTGGAAGGCGCTGGCGCCCTGGCGTGAGGATACGAAGGAGAGGTTGCGTAGCGTATGTAATGTCTTTGAGGCCACGGCCGGTGCGATGAAGTCGCGCCGCAGATAGGGATCGAGTAGAGTCCGTCCCATAATCGGTTGCAGCGTCGCAACTACCGTATACATGATCTTCTTCAACAAGTCCCATAACATCGGCCAAGGACCCTGGAGCACTTCATGGGACAAGGTCGTCGTTTCGACCGACATATCTATGCCCGAGAGTGGGCACTGTCCCCATCCGTCCAGCAACCTCGCTGTGAAGTCCAGGAGATCATCCTGGCTCTGGAGAACGATATTCGAGTGTGCAGCATGTTGGACGGCAAAGGCTGCTAGTCGCGATAAGGGACCCATATTCTGGACTAACGGTCGAGACACGAGATTCTGAAGCCTGCCAACCGAGGGCGAGTTCGCAGGCCACCATACATTCAGTTCCGGTGCGATATCGGCGGAGATGGCCCTGAGGAAATAACCATTCTGAAACCCTTCTTCCCCCACCATCCCCTCAACGATGGCGGGCAACAGGGCATTGCAGTTAAGCATCCCCTTCACATAGTCCGACAGCAGCGGGAACGCGTACGTCAGCGCCAGGACGACCGCACGGCTCCCCAGCGGGCCGGTCCGAATGGGGTCCTCGAGCGCGAGGTTCGCAGCCGTGACGACGGCCTGTTCGAGCGTGCCCCTGAGGCCGCGGGACAGCGACCTCCTGTCCTCGGCCTCCATGCCCATCAGCATGCCCGTAAGAACGAGGCAGTGGCGCCACCTGCTCGACCGGTCGTCGGCACCCTTGGCGACGGCGCGCGCCCACTCGTCGGCGGACAGGCCGCCGCCGAGCCGCGGCTGTCCGGGCGGCAGATGCGCGCTCTCGAGCTCGTTGCGCCGCACGTGGAACGCCGCCGTGTTGTAGACGCTGATGACGCGCAGGCAGGTCCGCAGGTCGGCAAGGGGATGCTGCTGCCATATGGCGCGCGCCGTCAGGAAGTGCGAGGTCAGCAGGGACAGGTTGAGCGGGTTGTTGAGCGTCGAGAGCAGCGTGGTCGTCGTTCCGAAGATGGCGTCGATCCGAGTCGCCGCGACGCTCGGCGGGTCTTGGTAGGCCCGTAGGACCGTCGTTAGCATTCGGTCGGCTGGCATCGTGTCATACGTGTTTCGATAGTATCTCCTTCATGGCTGGTCGGGAGGGCTTGCTGTCGTGTTGTGGTAGAAGGTCGGAAGTTAGAGCTGGCTGGGGTAATCATCAGCTCAATCAAGTGTCCTGTCAGTTGAATTAATTGAAATCGAATAACAAGCTGGTACTCGGTCTGTATGTATGTATGTATATACATATGTATATACGTATGTATTACCAGTATGCATGTGGAAGCTGTATATCAGCCACACAACATCAGTCACTACATAATTCATCTGCACTCTACCGAGGTCCAATCGGACCCCCGACGTCACACTTAGTTACTACCTGTGTACTCAGTAATTGTTCAATCTGCTGACAGTGGGTCACGGGTTCAGGGGAGCCTCCCTCGCACTAGGTACTCAGGTACCGGTATTGCGGGCTTGGATAAGAACTCCTAGTGTAATTGCTCCAATTAAACCAGTAACCTTGGAAACCTCCCCAACTTGGATAGCTCCTGATACTATCGTCAGCCATCGCGCCTATCCATATCAGCAACCAGCTACTTCTACGTGCATGGTGCATATCATCAGCAGTCTAACATCTACACGCCTCTTGCACACTCTACGTATGTAGGTCTAATGTCACAGGTCAGCGCCAAATGCCGTGACTACCCGCCCCCGAGCTACCAAAACCCTCGCTTTCCTCTCTTATACTGGCCGCCTCAGGAGAAGAACCACGCCATATACTCTCTTTGGGACTCGTGGCGATTCACCACCACCTGGACCCTGATCCTCTATGTCTTTCTCCACCTTAGCGCCGCCGCCGTCGCGCTGTTCATGCAGATTGGGAAGAAGCGTTCCACGTGGAAATACATATGGGCTGTCCCAGTCATCTATGCCCTCGTCGGCGGTATTGAGGCTGTATTCGCGGGGAGCATTGTCGGGCTTGTGTAAGCAGAGTGGTCATTTCTTTGTATGGGGTACATCGGTACTAAAGCTATCACAGACTCGGTGCTGTCTACACTTCCGGATGCTATAGGATGTCAACATGGATCCCATTCATCTGGTCCTGGATCAACGCCCTAGTGCTCGTCGTCTCGTCATTCAGCATCCAGGGTGGCTTATGAGAGAAATCTATGAAGAGCTGGAGCTGCCATCGCCGTACGGGTTGAAGCCTGGCGGCAACTGATCCGCAGGCACCGGGGTAACTTCCCTCAGTATCCTTGCGGGGTTGCCCACTGCGACGACGTTCGGGGGAATATCTTTCGTCACCACAGTACCAGCTCCGATGGTGGAGCCTCGGCCGATCGTCACGCCGGCAAGCACGATGCAGTTTCCACCAATCCAGCAGTCCTCGCCGATTGTTATCGGTGCTCCGTCCTCCGGGCCATTGGTACCATTGCGGACTCTCGAGTCCGTCGGGTGGCTACCTGAGTAGAACGAGCAGTTCGGACCGATCAAGGTCCGCGCCCCTACGGTTATGAGACACGTGTCAATCCATGTCGAGTTGGAGTTCACGTAAACGTTCTCTCCGAACCTGAGAAGGGGGTTAGGCGGGCGGCTGGCGGTCTGTCTCAGGGGGACATACTTGACGTTGTATCCGTAGTCCATCTTGATTGGGCCGTCGCACCAAACATAGCTGGTGACCAAGTCTTCGTCCTCCTCTGGCGTGGGCGCCGGTGGCGGGAGAGGCGTCGTATCGTTTTGGATCCTATTGGGGGTGAATCAGGGGAAGAGACGCGATCATATTCGGAGCTCTCTCACGCTTTAAAGAGCTCTACCAGTCTACGGCGAGGCACGTCTGCTGCAGCGTTGAATGCCTTGCAAGCGTGGCTGCATCGCTTGCGATCAGCGATGAGATCCGGGACAAAGGCGAAATAGAGCTGCCCATTCCTCATGCGCCGTCTATTTTCTTCTGGGTCCAGCTTGCGCAAATCCATGCCTCGGGGTAGCAGAATTGTATAATACGTATATACCTGTGTCAAACAGCGTTATAGTTGGACTCTATAGACACTCTTGATGGTGTGTGTGTGTGTGTGTGTGTGTGTCGAAGTACAGGGACGCAACGGTTGGAGCAGGCTAATGCATGCTGATGCGGAGTATTCCCGTTTGCGTGCGATACTCGGCTTAATTGCACGTCATATCGCGAATGCCTTCACGTTGTGGAGTATTATGGAGGAGCCTTCATCCTCAATATCTCCTCATCTCGCTACATTAGGTCCGAGAAGAGGCAGCAGTTTGGTACAGGATTCAAGATGAGAGTTTGGCCATACGTGATCGTCGGTACGTACCCATATATCGCCGTTTGCGGTCTTATCCGCTGCGCTATGATATGGACATTTCCTCAATTGGCCATCCTCGGATTTCTTTATCTCTCATCAACGCGATTCTGACAACAATCATCCAATACACCAATACCTTTCTCTGGAGAAACAGACAAAAGAAACCGTCGTCTGGACAAAAGAAAAAAAAGGTAACCATGAGGTTAATCGGGAGGTGACATTTCTTTCTTTGTTCTAAGTACCCGAAGACCTCGAGACGTAACAAAGTCCTCACAAAATGTCCGCAATGGGCGACGAGGCCTGGTCGCCGCCGGATAGGTGAGTTGGTTGCTTTTCTCATCCGCATTCTCCTCTATACTACATGTCGGAGTCGCGATCTACAAGCCTACTGGTTCTCAGTCGCAGTAAAGCGAGGATTCTCTAGCCTTGTTGCTCTTCCGGCTATCCGTATTCGGACGGCATCTTCCCCCTTCTCCATCGTACTCGGGTTGTGCGTAGTAGAAATACTCTTGCTCTACTATGATCCTGCCGTCTCCAGAAATGTCGACAGGAAAAGGCTCGCCCACTTCCTCCCCACCGCCGTCGACGCCCGGCCTCCCTTCCCTCGCGCCTCTCACCGAGCACGACGAAGAGGAAGAGGTGTCGTGGGCGACGGGGTTCAGCAGCCGCCGCCGCTCCCTCGCCCACCTGACCGCCATCAACACGCGGGCCTCGGACAAGACAGCTGACAACCTGCTTCCGCTCCTCAGCCCCGTCGCCCAGCTGCGGGAACAGATGACTCCCGACAAGCCCTACTTCCCGGGCCAGCCGAAGTCGCTCGAGGGCATCGCCCTGCGCTCCTTCTGCCTTGGCGCCGCCCTCTCCGTCTCCGTCATCTCGATGGTCCTCGTCCTCGTCCTCACCTCGTCCCCGCTCTGGCGCCTGCCCTTCTTCGCCGGCGCCCTGTCTACCTTCCACTTCCTCGAGTTCTGGACCACCGCCAAGTACAACACCCCCGCCGCCACCATCAGCGCCTTCCTCCTGACGGCCAACTGGCCCGCGTACGCCATCGCGCACACGGCGGCGTCGCTCGAGTGCCTGCTCACGAAGCTCTTCTTCCCGAACTGGTCCTGGGCTCCCGTCTACACCAGCCACATCATCCTGCTGCTGGGGCTCGTCCTAGTCTTCGGCGGCCAGTTCATCCGTAGCACGGCCATGATCCAGGCGGGCCAGTCGTTCAACCACATCGTGCAGCACCGGAAGCGCGACAGCCACAGCCTCGTCACTAACGGGATCTACGCGACGCTACGGCACCCGGCCTACTTCGGCTTCTTCTGGTGGGGGCTCGGCACGCAGCTCGTTCTGGGGAATATCGTCTGCCTCGTTGCCTACACCATCGTCCTCTGGAATTTCTTCTCGGCGAGGGTCAAGCACGAGGAGGCATACCTCGTGCGCTTCTTCGGCGACGATTACGTCGAGTACAAGAAGAAGGTCCCTACCATGATGCCTTTCATCGGTTGAGTGGTGCCCCTTGTCTCCAGAGGGTTGCACAAGGCACAATCCGCAACGACGGCTGGTCTAGGACAATGGCGTTAAGGGTGGTGCTATCACTCGGGAGGCCGGCCACAGATTAAGGGATGGAAATTTATGCCGTGGAGTAGCGTGTGGCATGGTATGTGTCTCGATATCCAAATACAGAAGTCTTGTACCGTAAAAGAGGTACAATCAGTAGGGGGAATGTAATTAAATAGTTCCCCGAAGGGCTTCCAGCTAGCATATGTATTTAAATGGCATAACGTTCGAAACACTCAGAAGGGATGCAAGTAAGCTACGGCTTCGTCGTTCTAAAAACACGGAGGGGATCTTGCAGTCGATATGGTTTAAACGTAATATAATCTATTTTGATATACAGGACTATCCCACGAAAGTGTGTCCTGGCCGGCGTCCCTCAAGCGGAGTAAGTTGTGGTTTTAATAAATGTATATACACTACCTATGGTAAGTTGGAACGCATTACAGAAGTCATGATCTTCGCCTCCTACGTATCACAGAGGGCACCGACGCATTTGCGTAACCTGCAGCTGCAGCAGGGGGTGCTTAAGGGGAAGCGGGACCATAACGCCAGGCCCTGGAAGAAATGTCGGAGCTTCCCCCCTTCACAGCAGTTTCCACGCCAGCAAAGCCGGCAACATTTCCCTTGAAGTTACCGGGATCTGCGGGCACGCGCGGAGATGGAATTCGACCGCGTAGTTGATACCCCGGCCGTTTCTCCGTTCTCTCGGTGCGCGAATTATCTTTGTATGAAGTGCACAGCCGTCCGGGAGCTCGGGAGCTAGTTAACAAAGGTTGCCATAGGTTTCTCGCCTATTTCGTAATTAGACTGGTCCCTCATCATGTCCCCCCTCTGTCGATTTCTTCCTTGGCCGATGCCGTCTATCAAACATCTACTGCCATGCCAGGGGCTGTGGCCGTGGCCGTCGTCAGTAGATAATACGGAGATATGTACAAGTCAAGGCTTGCCGTCTGTTCCTATTAGCTGCGTATTCTTATCAACACCTGAACTTTTTTGGAGTTTCGTCGCTTTACGCTTGTCTACAGACCTCGAATACTGTTGGCTGGATCTTTAGCATAAAGAAGAAACCGCCCTCTGAGATTGAGATTCTACCAAAAGGCCCCCACCCCAGTGGGATGGCTAGATTGTCGCAGTAGGGGTTCAAATATGGGTGAGCTAACCCACCTGTTTATATTTGAATATATGTCTGCAATTACCAGGTCTTCTAGGTTAGTAACTTTATATAATGGAATCCAACTCACATCAGCCCGTCTTTGCAGCATACGGGGGCCATTGCTAGGATTCCATTGTCTATCGAAATGTACGGTCATAAAGAGAGGAGGTTTGTTTACCTCGCTGAGTCATGGCTCCAATGATCCAGTAATATGACTTTGTAGCTTGCCATTCGACCAAGAGAATCAAGAAAATATCTGTATTAGATTAGTTTGATTCACTGGTATAAGATATGGGGAAGTCCATGAGCCGCTGCAGCGGGCCATATAAATCTTTCAATAAAGCATAGAGGCCCCTCCCCCGGGGCCCGCTTCTCACCAGTCCAGCTCCCTAGGACCTTCCTGCGGTTCCGGCATCCAATCATCGCCGTATCCAAAGTACTTGCGGATCTTGGGCAGGTATGGCGAATCCCGTGGGCAGAATTTGAAGCGCTCCAGGTTCGACAATTCCTTGTCTCCGGGATTGAGGTAGCGGTAGCACGGATCGTGCGCTTCCACGAACTCCTGGACCTTGCCCCAGTCGCGGCACTTGCGCGGCTGGCCGTCGCCGGGCCGGTAGCCGTGGGCGGAGTTGAGCGGCACGTAGCGCAGGGTGTCGTCTGCGGTGCACATTGTCTCCACGCGCAAGCTGTCGAGGCAATGCAGGATGTGAGGATAGTTGATCGTCTGCGTCTTATTCGTGCGGTACTGCTGTATGGAGATGTAGATATTTCGCTGTAAGTGGAAGCTTAGCAGAGCGTTGTCATGGTGGTAACATCAAGACGCTCGGCTGAAATGCCACTCGGGCAGATAAGGGCGGAGTCTGGGACTCACCACGCAGTGCAGTATATGATGGGCGTTAACGATATATATGCTTTTTCTGCGACCGTCCCAGGGGAAGGGCTGCGACTCTGGGAGGCCCATGGCACGCGCTTCCTCGTTATCGAGGGCGATGATACCGCTCTCCCAAGGGATGCCAGCATCCCAGAGTTTGTCGAGCTGGGATTCGCTCGCCTTGTCGTCGCTATATTCCGTGTTCCACCAAAGCTGGCTTGACTCCGTGTATCCGAGTTTCACTGGTCAATATGTAAGCTCAAGTACGACGCCGTCCTTGTCCCCTTCTTACAGTATGGCGAAACGGCTTCACCCGTCTTCGAACCACCTAGCTTCAGCCCCAAAAGGAAGCTGACGGCCAGACACAGCGAAGCTATCAACGTGGCGGCGAACTTCCGCCATTGGGCGCGTTTTTCTGGACGCATATGCCCGAAGTCCTTCTCGTTTCCGTGTGGCGGCGACTCGTTAGCCGCCTCCTCGTCGGGGCCAAGGAGGTGATACTGCTCGTAGCCCTTTTGTGGCGACATGGCAGCAGACGGAGATGGATGAGACCGTATCGAAAGGTCAGATACACGTAGCTGTATTTAGTAGGTGCCTCGTTTCAGCATTGAGAGAGGGCAGTTCTACATCAGAAACGATGACTGCTAAGTAAACAGTTTATCAATGGTGATATCCCCAACCCGGTCTGCTTGATAACTCCTCTTCGACTGTACAACTAGGTACAGTTCTGTACTACTAAGAACATACTTATTCGTGAAGTAACTTTGCACTATTAATGACGTTACACTAGGGCCAAATAGTGCAGCTGGTTGGGTTACAATTTGGAGAAGTGCAATATGCGGCGGAGATATGGTGCCCCATAGGTAAGCATGAGAGAGAGTTCACCCTCTTTCTTGACGATGATCCCACCAAAGCGAATCTGTTAGCTGCATGATATGCCATCTCTGAACCACATGACTGGAGGTTGTCACTGTGGGAGTCCAGTGTTGGTTCCACCCTGCAAATCCTGGACGACTTACTACAGTCGGCTCCCTGATTTGAAGGTGGCTTGCGGCTGAAGAGGTCTTCAAAAACCCCGGCAGCAAAATCCTGGGGCGAGACTCTCTCATACCCAGCACCACTATTTGCAGTCAGCCATTTAACTCATTGCAACCCCAAGCATTCGGAGGGATGTAACGAAAATGCTGTCTTTGAAGGACCTGTTTTCGGATCCATAACAAAATACCGTGTTCGAATTGGCGCTCCGAACTATACGGTGCCGAACAAGTATGCTTCTATAAAAGCATTGCGAGTCATCAGCAGTTGATCGACGTGACCGAGAGTCCAACGTCTCACTTGATCGAAACCAGTCCCTTCCCAGAACAAGTCCCAGCTAAGTTCGGCAACAGCATCGATGGAGTGGCTGGAACTCCCCTTCCACTTGGTCACACCGAGGCAAGTGCTTGCCGCTGGATTCACTCTGCCTTTGGTATGCATGGTGCTCGTGGGCCTGCGTGTCTACGTTCGCAAACTCCAAAAGACAGGCCTCGGAATAGATGACTGGCTCATCGCTTTCGGGATGCTCATGATCACGGGGATGGGCGCCTGTTTGATCACAGGCGAACGACTGGGAGTTATGGGATACCCCACTCCGGTTCCCGACGGCACACTGGCCTCAGAGGCATCCAGGCTTTTCCTTGAAGATTTCATACTCCAGGCAAAGGTGCGTCAGCCTCACACGTAAAGACACAACGAGTTCACTAACCAGAATAAAGATTCAATTTGGGATGCAGTTTTTGATGTGCTTCGCCTATGGGTTCGTGAAAACTAGCATCGTATGCTTCTGCCGACGCATATTCGTGGGCCACAAAGGGTCTGCCTTCGATTGGGCATCGAGAGCCGTCCTTGTTCTAGCCGCTTCCTGGTCTATAGCATTCCTCATGACCCTGGTTTTCGGATGTGGGAAACACGTCGCCCTGCATTGGGCCCCGCTCCAGCTGGTACAAGCCCAATGCGACGTGAGCACTCCGCAGCAGGCCATGGTCATATCTGATCTCATACTGGATCTGATCATCCTCCTCCTCCCCCTCCCTTCGGTGAGACCTTCAGCGATCAGCCTTTTGCTCACTGACGCTTGCTTACTATTCCTAGATCTGGAATCTCAGCATGGCCACGGAAAGAAAACTGGCCGTCACCGGCATCTTTCTCGTGGGGATGATGTCTGTGGTGGCGTCAATTGTCCGGCTGGCAATTTACCTCACAGTTTTATACAAGGGATATGGCGCAGGATATGATATCAACCGTAAGTTTAAGGATTTTGCCATGTCTAGTTAAGTAGCAAGATTGTGCCTGCGGACATGATGCTAACCGAAGAGGATAAACAGGCACAGCAACGACTATGCTCTGGTGGAGCATGCTTGAAGGGGCTCTTGCAGCCATCGCCGCGTGCCTTCCAACACTGAGCTTCTTGTTTAAGGATGTCAGCGTATGGCAGCTTTTCAGTCGATTACGTAGCATCTCGGGTCTCTCGGGTTCCTGGCGCCTCTCAGGGAATGATCCCAACAGCAGGGAGAAGTTTCAGCCAAGTCTCGGTGGCCACTCGGATGCTATTGGCCCCGTGGATTCCAATGTTACCAACGAACAGCTAGTTATTAATCCCTCCAAGTGACACTAAATGTCACTGTTTGCCACATTTTACTAGGCTGTAACACCGAGAGCAGTATCCACGAGGCTTGTTTGAAAGTTATACGATGCTAGTTGGGGATGCGCTTCGTTCGTTTCTTCTCAAAATCGTCTCACAACGTTATTCTTCACCCAGAACAGTTATGCGTAGCCTTGCTCTAGTCAGATGAGCAGTTTAATGACTTCTCAGCGTTAAATACACTTCAGGGTTTCGAAGATATGCAAAAGTACTTGTGCGAGAGGTCCAGAACGTGAGACAAAATCTGAGTTCATTACAGGCGAACATGGCAGTAACGTGTCCGGTACAGGTATACACCAGGAAGTTTCTGATAATTACAAGATTCTTCACGACGTCAGGACCACTAATTGAGATGCCTCAGCCCCCTGTTAGTGTGAATGCTTGCAGTTCCTCTTGGCAGGAATTTGGCCATTTGGAGTGTACCTGGAGTGAAGTATAGTGACATCTATATAAACTCCTAGATATGGACCTTCGGAATAGGCAAGTTGGCTATGCTATTCTGTCTTCCTTTTATCTCTTCCGCGGGGAAAAGCTCTCGGACTCAGTTACATAAGAGTCGCAATTATGGCTTTGAACCCCAACCTTGTCGTGTCTGACGTTAACTTCGATACCGACTGGGACGATCTCTTCTCCACCTATTGGGCCTCCTGGAAAACGCCGCTGCAAGCAGTTGGTCAGCTCACCTTCCCGGGGATCGGAAAGGGTGGTCATGAAGAGGCCACCAGCTTCGCTACCACCAAGCAGGAGTACCTTGCCGCGGCACGAGCCAATCCCGACCAACACTGGCTGAAAGTTGAAGACCCGAGCCGCAAAAGCCAAGGGCTCTCCTGTATCGTTGGAGGCGCCGTGTGGATGCACCATCGAGAAAACCCATTTCGGTCCTGCGGCCAGGGTCATCAGACGGACGAAGAGTCGCTCCGAAGGCTTACCGGAAACGGCTTCGAACCTGGATCAGAGCGTGATGTCTTGGCCCGCGAGTTCTACTCCCAGATGTGGAGCTGGCGTCCAAAGCTGATGAGCTCGGCGCATGCATGTAAGCTCGCACTGCCATTCTGGTCCACTGCATCTCTCTACATGTATTTCAATCGTTCTTGGCTAGGGAGGACTCTATGCATGTAATCAGTCTGGCCTGCCCGCTCCAAGTATTTATCATTTTGGTCCCAACCCCAATACTACCCTTACTGCTATATCACCTCTATTCCCGCAATGGTTGGTGCGACTATGACAACGCAACTTCCTGAGCCCTCCCCACCCCGCCTCTAATGGCTTGAGATGATTGCACAAGTGGGAGCTTCTCGAGATAGCCTTTTTTAAGAACCGACCATTCACTAATTGCTATTGACGCTTGGGCAGATGGCCAAGGCTTGTGGGTGATCCCCGAGTACCGCCACTTAGGTGCCGCGGCAGCCATTATGGACAATTGGACCGCGGCCGTGGATGATCTCGGCCTCGAAAGTTATCTCGAAGGCACGTTCATGAGTACACCCCTATACCTCAAATACGGATTCATTGTTATAGCCCACCCGACGATGGTCTTCCGCAGAAAGAACCCAAGCCCAGACTGGGTGAACCTTGTCCGGGATATGCAGGCTCACCCTATCAGCATCATGTGGAGGCCAAAGGGCGGAGTGTATGTCGAAGGGGAGACGGTTTTACCATGGCAAGGAAAGCCACGAGAGTTCAAGCTGTGAGACTATGTAATTCGTTGGCACGAAGTTTCTATCCAAGGGGCGGAGTAAAGGCCATCCAGGCAGCTTTTCATTAATGCAACGTTCGGCTTATGCCCAAATATCTTCGTAGGAAGCTGTGCATAACCAGGAGAGTGATATTGCACACTTGATCAACGTGCGGGCCCAGAGGGTACTGACCTCATTGTATGCCCCATGGGTTGCAGCAAAATCCAACAGCTTCGTCCAACAGCTTCGTCCCAATTGCGTCCCCAACCTACGAAATCCAAACAAATTGATAGTTGGTAAGATCGCCTTGCAACTCGTGGAGAACTAGGCCGACAGTGCATATACCCCTACCGGTATGTGCAACATTGTACTGTAAGCCTTTCGACAGGATCGTAGTATTCTTTCGAAATGTTGCATCTGGCAGCGCTTGGCATTCCCTTCACCTCCACTTTCTAGTGTGTGAACGCACCGGGTTAGCCACAAAACGTAGCGATCGCATTCCTAGTTAGAGTTACACGATAGCATTCGCAGCTACCGGTACACGAAAGAGCATATCGAATATGTAAAGCCCCCAAAAATATGTTCGAATTCAAATGCAGCTGAAATTATCCGACCGAATCAGGTGCCTTCCGGTGCGTGGTGGGTTGCATTTAAGTTCAAGACTGGCCCCTTTCGCAGACTGAAGACCAATAGAAAGCCGTCCTTAGCACGCTATGCCTAGGTTAGGTGAAGTCTGACGTGCCCGTCGATGGAATAAGGTTTAGATCGCATGTTCTTCTAAGACCAATTAAGACATTAACACAGTCATGAACCCACTGCATACCGAAACTGCGCCCCTGGCTCTCCACTTCTCGCCATCATCGACTCATATCCCCGCATCGGCCCGCACCCCAGCCTCGTCTTAGCCCCATGTCTGACAGCACTCAAGACATCGTTGCGGTCAGATGGCTAACTATGAGAGACTGCCTGGGTATAGGGACGGAAGCGATCCCTGTCCCCACGTAACTACGACGCTGGATTTCGTGAGGTTGCTTTGCAGCAGCCTTATGCATACCTCTACATTTAGGGCATGGCTGCATCCTGGGCGTGGTAGACGCGACTTTCGTCGCGTTGTTAGATCACTTAATAACGCTTGGCGGTCGGGAAATTAGAAGCCCGCGAAAAGTTAGGATGTGATTCTTACTGTTGCATGAATTCGTACAGGTATGGTATGATCACATGACACAAGGGGCATCAGTTGAATGTAACATTGTATACGGCCATACGCTTCCGACGTAGTAGTAATCAAAGGACGTAATGCAGAATAGGTGGCCGGCGGCGGACCCGGAACCTCTCCAATGATCGACGTATTACAAGTCACCAACCCCCATAGCCTCATCTGATTCGCGGGAAAATTAACAATACAATAATGAGTCGGATCTCTTTTAACCCGGTTTGTTGGCTGCGATCTAGTTCCTCTTGCATGTAATGTGGGGTTTAGGGACCAGCTAGAGCTGAGGGGGTTTACTTGAATTGTTGACTCGTGCGACCCACGGTCACGGTGTACCCTTTTCATCTTTTCACGAGGAGGGCGTAACAGAGACTTCAAATTCGCTGTATAGCTCGGGCTTGCATGTTGTAGAATATAGGGGTAGTGAGAAGCATGCATAATGGACAACGTGTGGGCTAGCTCAAAGCCATCCACGCGCTATATTTGACTGTATGTTTTGCAAGTGAATGAGCACACCAAGATCGATATCTATCATGCTCGTCGTATCACGCCCAAGCTCCTCTCCATGCTCTCGCAACACATGTGTCTTCTCAGCACACATGTCTCGCTTCCTCGTCTCGAAGAAATCAGAGGCAGCAAGCCTTCGGTTCGATGATGTCGTTATCACCCAGCGCCGCTTCAGGGAGAGCTTCGGGCTCAGCCTTGGGGGCTGGGGCTGGGGCCGCGTAGGCGACCGCAACAAGAAGGCTGGCGAGAAGGAGGAAACGCATTGTTACTATATGCAAGTTAGATCGCAAGTACATAAACGTCAATTAAGGTAAAGTACTTTTCGTTTGAGTGCGATTGCGGTCGTCTATGTTTGCGGGTATTCACTATAGTATTGGAGCAAAGACAGCAGTCGGCTGGGGAGTCGTGGGTCTGCGTGATGTAGAAGAATGGTCAAGTGTCTAAGTATGTCAGCTTCCTTATATAGCCGTGGAGTTGCTGGTTCGGTTCAAGATGGATTCTAAGATGGGTTGAGTTACAGTAACAAGAATTCTTCGGACTTGTAGCCCATAGCCAATGGACGGATAAGTGTAACCTTCACTGGGTAAAATGAAGTTATCCAGAGCAACTTCGGTTAGTTCAACCAATATCTTATCAGAATTAGGCATGGCGTCTCTGTGCATACCGTCTAATGCCCTCTGAAGTCCGGAGGTTCATAGAAAACAGGGTGGTGCCGAACATGACAACGCCATCTCTGCCAAACGCTCAGCTCGTGTAGGAATGATAAGGCGCCGGGGGGTATATCTGACTGGTGATATAGATTATAGCTGGCAACCTCGCGGTTAGTCCAAAGGGAACTTGCCATGAAGCGTAGGCATAACCCCATGTCCCGGCAAAGTTACGCCGTGGAGTCATACTTTGTGCTTGGGGTGCCTCATGCATTCTCCATGCTGCCCACCCTCGATTTGTGGAGCTGGAAGCAGGCTGCGATGCGAGAACTCACTTTTCCATGCCACCAGCCTGGGGTAAATTTGGGGGCTGTTGACATCTCCGGAGATAACCAAGCGGTGATGGGAAAATGAGCCACCGCATACCAGGCATCAATACCGACGGAGGGTCAGCCTTTGGCCACTTACCAACTGGGGTGTGTAGCCCCTGGTCAGAACTGGGCCATGGAGGCTAGGTAGAGTTACTGGCCTGGTTTTTACAAATTCTAATTTTGAGATTATGTCATGTATACAAACGCATAGTTCGAGCGAGTTCAATCTCGTTCTTAGACTATTATTACAACGTGAATATGGGAGTAATTAAAGCCTTTCTTAGCGTGAGGCTCACGGCAGTGATAACTACACGATAACTGCTGCCAAAATACCAGATCGATTTCTTAGCCAAGAGACATAGAAAGAGGATGAAACTTCCCACCAATGCTCCCAATGGGATTTTTCAATCAGCCGCTCGGGTCTACTTCCGTAAAGTGCACGCATATCCCAATGGAAACAGAGCTAGAACATTGGCTCTTGGCCATACTTCTCAGCCAGAAGTTGTGTACTAGCCGCAACCGCCGCGTTACAACCGCTCGAAATGGCACCCGGAATGACCTTATAAGGCGTGATACAGTCTCCAGCAGCGAAAACCCCTCGAACACTTGTCTGATGCATAGGTGCGTCAGCTGAAATGTCTCCCATCGGGGTTGTGGCAATTCCAAGTTGAGCGACGAAGGGGCCCTGGACAGTGGTCTGCGGATTGTGAACAAGGAATTTCTCTTCCTTGCATGACCCGTCGGTGAATTCGACTTTGACTCTCGAGCCTCCTTCGATCCCAATAAGGCGTTTAATAGGGCGATTTTCGACTTTGAAAGTCGACTTGACAAGAGGCTTCAGCTGAGCAGTCAATTCCTCGTTGTTGTGTGTATAGATGGTGACTTCGTCACTAAGTTGGGCCGCATTCTCTGCCATATGAATGGCCATGGCGGGCATCGAGATAGGAGGCACAGCAAGGACGCCAGAGGACCCGCTGCCTCGATCTTCGTACCCATGGCAGAAGAGACAATGAAATCTGTATCGTCTTCGTTAGCATGCCAGTATCTTACGTGTCAGCCATAGATGTATCCGGGGTTTCGTATTGGAAGAACACAACAAGGGCTGCAACCTATCAAGAAAATATCAAGTATCTCACATTCTTTTAGTCCACAGCTGCTCGTAGCCTTCAATATCTGGGTAGATGTCGGAACAACCAACAGCGAGGATCACTTTACGAAATCCCCAGACTTTCCCATCAGAATCATGAACTTCGAAATGGGAATCATTCTTCTTCTCGACTTTGGTCACCACCACATCGACAAATCTGATAGACGAATAGTGGGACTCGACGTCGTGCTTGGCTTCTGTGCGGAATTCTTTGGGGTTTTCGTGGTCCCAGGTCGGCACCATGTGCATATGTGTTGCGGCCGCGTTTCGATATGTCTTCGAATCGAAAACCACGGCCGTATGTAGCTGGCGGACGAGAGTGCTGGCGGCCGTGAGACCCGCAGGCCCGCCTCCAATAATTGCAACGTCAATGAGTTCCATGATGGGTCGGAGATGGAGATCACTCTTCGCGAAGCATAGAAAGGCAGGTATCAATTACAGCCTGAAACCCGCACCTCAGAGGACAAACAAATCACAGATAGATTTTACACAGTCGGGTTCAAACAGGACTTATACGCCAGACGTCACGGGTCAATTGCGGACGAAATTTCGAGCCCCTTTGTAATAGGTTCGGTTGATTCCAGTTGATGTCAAACACATCCCCTGTCCTACGTTCGAGCGGAACCGTTGTATGCTACACACAGCCTGCTTCTTTGTTGCTCGCCGACGTTACGTCCTTAATGTCTGCCCCCTAGCAAGGTATGTGGGGAACGGCCTTTTTAGTCAGCTATTATCTGTCCCCCAGGAGTAAGGTGATATGAGCTCCGAAGCAGCCGAACCAATAACATCGGATGTACATCCTCGCCAACAAATTAGAAATGCGTATCCAGCTAATACCTGTAGATACATCCGAGGAACTGGAGATACCTGTAACTGATATATACGTGGGGGCGGGAAGGAATGCCAAGACGCAGTTGGCCATTAGTGCCCGTAGTTTGCATGAGGCTGTGTTGACTTCTGAATTCTATGAATAGCCCCGCAGTAAATACCACCAAATCCTACGGCATTCAACTAGGTACACTGCAGAACGTTACATGGTAGTACTACCTTACATCGTAGGTAGGTGTCCAGTATCGTGCAGCCCTCCATTAATTTATGATTTATCACCATGTACCTAGTCTAGGTGCCCGATCGCAGTTGTTTGGAAGCAAACATTTTGAAATTGGGGGGGCGCTGAAGGCCAAACTTAGGCCTACTATAGTTGTAGAGTTGTGCGTGATCTGTTAGATACGCATGTATGGAATTCTCACCTCTTTCAATATGTTTTACGTATATTCTCTGTAGGACTCTAAGGTTGCTATTTGGACGTATTGTAGTGGAGGGTATACTAGCTGGTCACCTGTACCTGCAGCATCTGCCATTCCTTCCTTGCTTCCTTGCTTCACGTTCTGTACCAAACAGACAACTCGCCTTCACTGTCCCTTCTTCATCCTCCGCTATTCTTCGTGCATCGTAGATAGCATCACTGCTACACACAGAGATGGTTTCCATGGACGCAACGCGGTCTGCGCAACCGAGCGCAGTTCGCTTGCTTTTGATCATGGTAGCCCTCTGTTTGGCTGTCGTTTTAACTGGCATGGTAAGCCTCACGATTGCCCATTACTTGCCCAATCGACTGGCCTAAGACTAACCTCCCAATGCAAATGCTCCCCCCATAAACTCCCCTCCATCTGAAAGCAATCCGGAATTCATCTGATAGAGACCGTAGGATCAAACCATTCTGGCTACGGCTACCCCAGTCATCAGCAACGAATTTAATGCCCTCGACGACCTAGGGTGGTGGACCAATGTGTACTTACTTACATTGAGTAGCTTTCAGCTATTCTACGGCAAACTCTATAGCCTTTTCTCCATCAAAACGATATACATGAGCGCCATTGGTTTGTTCGAAATCGGTTCGTTGATCTGTACGACCGCTCCCAATTCGGTGGCCTTGATCATAGGGAGAGCCATCGCCGGCGTCGGGGCTGCCGGCATCTTCTCAGGCGGCATATTAATTACCACCAAGATAATTCCTCTCGACCGGCGGGCTGGTTACCTTGGAATCATGTCGGGCGCCTTTGGTCTAGCGGCCATTATTGGTCCGTTTATAGGGGGAGCATTGACCGACAATACGACTTGGAGATGGTGCTTCGGCATCAACCTACCTCTGGGTGCGGTTACCGTGGTCTTATGCGCCTTCTTTGTCCGTACGCCTACGGAGCCCTCCGTTCGATCTCTCAGCGTTCTCCAAAAGTGCCAACAGCTGGACATTCCTGGAACGGTATGCATGGTTGCAGCGTTGATATGTCTTTTGATAGCGTTGCAGTGGGGCGGATCAGCGTACCCTTGGAACGATGGACGTATCGTTGCATTATTTGTCGTTTTTGGGGTTCTTGCCATCGCCTTCGTGGTAATCCAGATGACGACGATAACCGGAAAGGCGCGCACAATACCCAGCAGCCTAGCACGGAATCGCGACGTCTGGCTTTCGGCCAGCTACGCTATGTGTATTACAGGGGGCATCTACGTTGCAGTATTGTATCTTCCAGTATGGTTTCAGACAGTACACGGCTATTCAGCGTTCTCCTCTGGGACGATGATTACCCCTCTGATAGCAGGCTATGTCTTGTGTTCCATCGCTGCAGGCGGGCTCACGGTCGTCATTGGCTATTACAATCCGGGGATGATCATCGGTACCGCGCTTGCAATCGCGGGGGCTGCATTGCTTACGACCATGAACCTGAACACTCCTACGGCCCGGATCATCGGCTATCAATTACTGTATGGATTTGGTGTCGGATTCGGCTTTGGCCAGCCTAGCTATGTTGTTCAAACAATACTACCGACCTCGGACGTACCTATCGGTATCACCTTCATCACCTTGGTCCAGAACCTCAGCGCCTCAGTCTTCGTGGCGGTAGGACAGAGTATTCTCCAAGGCGAGTTGCGCAAGCGGCTTCAGACCATCGTCCCGGACCTAGATCTGTATTCGATTCGGGAATCGGGCGCCACTAATATCATGAATAAGATACCACCGGAGCTTCAGGAAGAGGGGAGGGGGGCGTACAGCGCCTCTCTGCTCTTGACCCTTTACATATCGTTGGCGCTCAGTTGCGCATCAGCGGTGGGGGCTTTGTTCATTAGATGGGGCTCTATGAAGAAGAGCGGCGACAAGGCTTCCGCTGGTGAGCAAACAGTGGCCCCTGAGCCGCAGGAGAATAAGAAAGTGGACGCCGAAGAAGCACCAACGTAAAATGTGGCTCGTGGAAGGCATTAATGAGAGTGTCCGGATCCGACATCAATCGGGGTATAGAATCGATCTGTTGAGGCTCGGAAGAGATGGATCAATCAACTATCAATCAACTCATACTAGGACTTCAGTCAGGGTGGCGTGCACTGTAAGTAGCAGTGTTCTCGGGTACTGTTTCATCTCACATTATTTGGCACCATATTAAGCATGATTAACTTTGTGGACTGTGTGGTGCCCTTAACATTTGACGATTCTGTAAACCAACGCGGCGGGGGGGGGGGGGGCGGGGGGGGGGGGGGGGGGGGGGGGGGGGGGGGGGGGGGGGGGGGGGGGGGG
>QJNV01000909.1:0-36395 GCA_004155935.1 Monosporascus sp. GIB2
GAATTCTTCAACTCGGTGCTCCAATCGCGGACGACCACCTGCTGTACTTGGTATGGGGGTATGTAAATGTATTCGTTCGCCTGCCACTGGATATCGCACCCTCTTCTTCACCATCTTATGCTCGCACGGATCTTGACTGATGTTTGGAAAAGCTTGACAGTCTGATGAGCGGTGCATCATCCATGCCCCGTACCATCGTCACCATTGTCGGATAACGGATTGCCAGAGTTGTCTATCCGTCTCGCCACAATTGCTGTTCTGGGTGTGTCTTCCCGGATCCCCCTTCCTTCGCTAGAATTCGAACGCTATCCGCCTCCATACTCTCTCTGCGAAGCTAGGAGACCCGTTGAAGCTCAGGTATCGAATCTCAGATTTGCACGATGGAATCCTAGCTGGTGTATGGAATAGCACGAACGTCGTACACACATATACAGAGGAAAGAAAGCGGACGGAACACGTTGATTCTAGCTAGGGTCGAAAGGAAAAGCCCGAGGACGACGACCGCCAATATTACAGTAATAACAATTACCTGGCTAACCAGCCCACGCCTGAAACTGCAGAGCAAGCGCAGACGAAACTTCGCGAACGCTGTTAGACTCGTACAGGGTGATCACCGTTTAGTTCTGTTTGCCCCTAGGAAGAGACGGGGCCACTATTCTGGGCCACAATAATTCCGAACTGGCGACATTTGCGGAGCCTTAACTGCCATTTTAGCTCATTTCATTTCTCCTCTTTTCCGCCGCGGTGTGGCCTTTTCCCCCGAGTCATTCTCCTGTTGAAAGGGGGGCAGAAGGCAACGGATTGACTTGGTGTCGATTTGCTTCCGCTGACCTGCAAGAGAACGCACAACAGGTATGCTCAATATTCCCTCACTGTCAAGGAAACACCACGATCCCTTCTCGGCGTATTGCGCTGGCGACGCGAGACACGCGGTTCGCATTAGGGTTTGGTGTGCAATGCTGCGGCGTCAGGGACATTCCCTGTCGCGCCGGGATCCTCACGAGCCGGGTGCTGGAGAACCTCCAGCATTCCTGTCCTTGCCCTCCCGCTCCATCCCGATAGCGCTCCCGCCGTCTCCCTGCATTCCAACACCTCGATGGTGTCGGGCCTGTCCTCCATTCAAGACAGAAACAAAACAATCCCGCGATTAACCCATCTTACCGCTCCATATCTGTCGTGAACAATCGCATCACCCTCCGCGGGCTGCCATATACTGACTTCTCTCTCCTCATCCCATTAGAGGATATATCTAGGTTCTGACCATTCTGACGGCTTGTGGCATCATAATTAACGGCCGCGATCTGTTCCGTGGCGCAATCAACGAAGGCGGGACTCCCGAGTTAGGTCGTGGGAGGAAAGGGCTAGGTTGTGTTCCTAGGCCGTTCGACACGCGGTGGCCGAAGGGCGGCTCGACATCGGGGAGCTTCGGTGGTCGGATGCGAGGTATCTAACAGCCGTAGCGTCTGTGAAGGCAGCGATCGGTCTCCCATGGTTCTCTACGGTATTCGCTGAACAGCTACCATGACGCTGGACGACCAACAATCCATTCGGTCGAGCTTGCAGGTGGCGCCTCTGACGATCCATAAGCAACGGCCAGGCTCGGCGGGCCATGGCGCGGAGGAGCAGCAGCAGGAGGCGGCCGCCGCCTCGCATCCGTATGCGCAGTCCGACATGACGCCGCCGATAACGCCCAGCAGTTCTCAGGAGAAGCTCACCTCGCAGCCGGCACCACCGCCGCCGCCGGTTTTCCACAATTTCCTCAGGGCGTTCTACCCGTTTAACCCGACATATGCCATGAGCGACTCGACAGTGACCTTGCCGCTCAACGAGGGCGATGTGGTCCTCGTCCACTCGATCCACACCAACGGATGGGCCGACGGAACTCTCCTCCTGTCCGGGGCGAGGGGTTGGCTGCCGACGAATTACTGCGATGCGTACGACCCGGAGGAGATGAGGAACCTGCTGAAGGCGCTCTTGAACTTCTGGGACCTGCTTAGGAGTACGGCGACCAATGACCAAGACATCTTCGGAAATCAAGAGTTTATGAAGGGCATCATTGCAGGCGTCCGCTACCTTCTTGTATGAAATAAATTTCGCCAAACCACCGTCTTGCTGCGTTGCCGGGCTAACCATCTCCGCAGGAACGAACTAACTGTCTGACACGAGACTCTGCCACCATCCAACGGAATGAGAGCCTCAGACGCAACAGAAAATCTCTCCTGGCAGAGCTGTCGTCTCTGGTGAAAACTGCAAAGCGGCTGCAGGAGATGTTGCGAGCGTTTCCGCAATCGACGGAGGAAATCAACGACACCATCGACGAGATGATCCTGAAGGCGTTCAAGATCGTCGTCAAAGGTGTGCGGTTCCTCGACTTATTGGACGAGGACAGGCTGTTGCGAGCGCCGACGATCAATGTGATGGCGACGGTCGTCGAGGAGTCCTACGTTCCGCCTACACCGCCCGCCGATTCGACCGAGTTCGCCGGTCGCGTGGATGACGCCCGGGACGCACGTTCCCGCAACGGCCTCGGCGATGCACGCATGGAGGGCGCGGCCCCTCAGTCGGGCGAAGTCGCACAAACGAATGCACTGGCCAGCACGCGTTTGTCGGCCGTCTACCCGTCCACAAACGACGCGGGGTATGCGGGCTACCGACTGTCGCAGAGCAACCTGAGGGATCGACTATCGGCCACTATATCACACAGGGTGTCTCTGGCCGGCTCCTCATCTCATTCGCAAAATCTTGTCTCGGAACGGCTCAGCTCAAACCACGACACGTTCCTGTCGTACCTTGGATCCTTCATCGGCCGGTTACACCTACAGTCACAATCGCGCCCGGACCTGGCCGTGGCGATCAAACAGTCGGCCACAGCCGGCGGTCAGCTCCTCTCCGTTGTCGACGCGGTCTGCAACCATAACACGATCGTCTCAGAGGCGCTGGAACAAGCCCACGCTACCATGTACGACCGCATCCGGGACCTCGTCCTCTCGGCGCGGGAGATTTTAAGCAGCGGCGGGCCCGATGCCGAGGATGTCATCATGCCCCAGGACAACGGCCGGCTTCTCTGCGCCGCGACCGGGTGCGTGAAGGCGGCCGGCGAATGCGTGGCGAAGACGAAGTGGGTTATCGAGAGGATCGGCGATTTCGAGTTCGAGAGCGACGACGGCGACCTCGGCCTCGACCTAGGCGTCTTCGATGCGGTGTCCGACCGCAGGCCGAGCACGCCGCAGGGGAGATCGAGCGTCATCGAGAGCACCGCCTCCGAATCGCCGTCCGCGCCGGTACGCTCAGTATCGTCTTCGATGGACAAGCCGCTTCCGGAGATCCCGGTGGAGGCTGCCGAGACCGCGGAGGAGCCCGGCTCCGCCCGAACCTCGCCACCGCCGTCGCGCCCTCAGTCGACGGCGACCGACGATGCCAAATCCACGGTGGCATCCTCCGCGTCGTCCGCCCGACAGAGCTTGCCCCCGCTGCCGAGGCTCACCACATCCCTGCTGGCCAACCAGCGTTACGGCCCCGCTACCGAAAACACACACGACGACGGCGAGTATCAGGCTTCGTTCCGTTCCGACACGTTGACCGCGTCGAGCGCGGGAACCAGCAGCACTTATCTCAGCCGAGATTCCGAGGCGAGCATGATCTCCGCGACCTCTACGCGCGCGACGACCCCCGACATCACCCTCGTCCCGAAGACGCAACCTTCGATATCGGACCTGAGCGTCGCCGGCAGCTCGGCGACCAACGACGAGGTCGACGACGTCGAGTCCAAGCTACTGGAGAGAACGTTCGCCCACGAACTGATATTCAACAAGGAGGGTCAGGTCACGGGCGGCTCGCTGCCGGCGCTCGTAGAACGTTTGACGACTCACGAATCGACCCCGGACGCCATGTTCGTGTCGACCTTCTACCTCACCTTCAGATTATTCTGCACGCCGGTGAAGCTCGTCGAGGCTCTCATCGAGCGGTTCGACTATGTGGGCGAGGCGCCCCATATAGCGAATCCGGTTCGGCTTCGCGTCTACAACGTCCTGAAGGGGTGGCTCGAGTCGCATTGGCGAAACTCTACCGACCGTGAGGTCCTACCGCTTATTCAACACTTTGCCGAGTCGAAGCTGGGGCCTCTGCTTCCGGCGGCCGGAAATCGCCTCGCCGAGCTCGCCCACCGGGTTTCGTCGACCGAGGCTCTCCTGGTCCCCCGGTTGGTGTCGTCTATGGGCAAGACCAGCACCTCCATCTCTCAATACGTGCCGGCCGACGCGCCGGCGCCGAGTCCCGTGATGACGAGGAGCCAACAGAACCTGCTCAACAACTTTAAGGCCGGGGGAACCTCCCCTTCGTTCATCGACTTCGACCCTCTCGAGATCGCCCGTCAGTTGACGTTGAAGCAGATGAACGTCTTCTGCGCCATCATGCCCGAGGAGCTCCTGGGGTCGCAGTGGATGAAGAAGGGCGGCGTCGACTCCCCCAACGTCAAGGCGATGTCGGCGTTCTCGACGGACCTGTCGAACTTGGTAGCCGACACGATCCTTCACTTGCCCGAGGCCAAGAAGCGTGCCGCGATGATCAAGCAGTGGATCAAGATCGCGCACCAGTGCCTCGAGCTGAACAATTATGACGGTCTCATGGCTATCATCTGCAGCCTGAACAGCTCGATCATCAGCCGGCTCCGGAGGACCTGGGACCTCGTCAGCCCCAAGAGACGCGAAATGCTCAAGAACCTCCAGGCCGTCGTCGAGCCGTCCAACAACAACAAGGTGCTCCGCGCCCGTCTCCAGGGCCACGTGCCACCCTGCCTGCCGTTCCTCGGCATGTTCCTGACGGACCTGACGTTCGTCGACATCGGCAACCCCGCCACCAAGCAGATCCCGGGCCCCCAAGGAGACGAGCAGGGATTGACCATCGTCAACTTCGACAAGCACGCGCGCACTGCCAAGATCATCGGCGAGCTGCAGAGGTTCCAGATCCCCTACAGACTCACCGAGCTGCCCGACATGCAGGAGTGGATACAGGCGGAGATCATGCGGGTCAAGGAGTCGGACGGGGGCAACGTCCAGGTCAGCTACTACCGCAAGAGCTTGCTGCTCGAGCCGCGAGAGAACGGTCTCCGGACTCCGGCGATCGACACCCCGGGCGTCGCGGCCTCCTCGGGGCAGAAGACGGACCTTTTCGGCTGGATCTCGAGGGATCGGCACAATAACAATAACAATACCCTTGCTGTCTAAGCGAACACCCACGTATTATCTCACTCTCCTTAAGAAGAACATGGCCGTCGTCATCGAACCGCGAGCGGATTAGCGCCGTTTTACCACCGCCGTGGAGGCATACCTCGTCGCCTCCAACATACCTTTTTCTCGTTTATTGATACCCCATCCTTTTTGTTGCATTATTGATGTCGGCGACGAGCGCTCTGGATTTATTACATACAAGGCCGGCCTGTTGCTATCCCACGATCTCCTACGCCTTTCGCAGCTGATACCGGAGTTATAGGAGGGCGAAATGATATCTTCTATTGTTGACATATTCTGTTTACGCACATACATCTTTGGCGGGTTTCCCCCGTCACGGTCGTCCGCCGGGCCTTGACACATGCTACGTCTCGGTCCCCCGCTCTTGTTGGTCAATAGCCGAGGACTGGGGATGCCGGGATCTCAGTGGAGACAAATGTGGCCGGGAGCACTGGACGAAACGATTTTGACCCTCGAACTAATGGGTTGTTGTATAATTTGTATAGGACTCTGTGGTTGGTCATGGGCGCGCTGTCCCCGTGTGTGCATAAGAGTCGGACACGTCAGGCATCTGGGACGGCATTGGGCAAGGGACCGAAAATGGCGGGAGACAAACACGGGGCAAGACACATCGGATTCAGGTCCTTCCTGGCATTATTTGGCAAAAAGAGCTGCCATCGGGCAGGCTCATGAAAACTCGGAAGCTTTAACGACAGGCCCATGTGCTCGAAAAGCTTTTGTTTTCGCACACGCGGGCCTTTTTTTCTTGACGGGAAAGAATGGCTAGTCCTGATTGGGTTCGCACCCTCGCCCAGGTAGCTCACGGGTAATTTAGGTGTTGGGTGCCTATACTGCTCTGGAACCCTTAGGAATTCAATGATTCCCATTGTTAAAATGCTCGCTGAAGAATTGAACGTGCGCTATCTTCGCTTCTGTAGGATGCTATGGTCCGTACGATTTGTGTGTATACGGGGTCCTTAGGTACGTATGTTGGTGGCATGTGGGATAAGGGGGCACTTAGGGTATCAGGTCAACGGCCATCAAATTGTCAGCCAACTCAGTCAGCCCTACTACCCCCCCTGTTTAACTCGACACCCCGGATTTCCCAAGTGACCAGCTCACCGATGGAGATGCCGACGCAATGCTCTATATGCTTCTAAGTGCCCCTCTACATTCCCGATCGCATCTCCCAAATCAATAGCACCGCCCTTGGCCCTCGGGCCCGGATGGTCGGTACAATTTAGGGAGATTTCCCAACGTGAGGCCCATCCAGCCGCGTCGCGAATTTGTCGCTCCACGATGGCCCATTACCTCGCTAATTAAAGAAAACATCCGGTCAAGTCTTGTACGAGGGAGAGTGGTGGGGCTGCTGACATTGACCAATCATCGAGTATGCGGAGAAGAATATTATATCACGTAAGGCCACCCACCCACTTGCGACCCTGGACCCGGACGCCTGGAATTGGTTATCCGACTGCGCAAAGGAGGGGCACACAGCTGCTGGGTCTATTCCTCGATTCCATTCCGGCGACCGACGATCGCTTATGTAGGCTAAGTCTATATATCGATGTGGCGTGAACTCTGTTCTGTGAAGGTGAGTACGGCGATATTACGGCCGGACTACGTTGCCTGATGGCGGACCTTGAGGATGACATGAGAACAAGCTGATAATCCGCCCCGCATCATCATGCATCACGGATCTTATGTTGTCCTTTCGCTTTCATGGCTGTAAGCGAGAGTAGACGGCCGATAAACCCCTCCCAATCTTCCCCGACTGTGTGCGTATGTGTTCCCCCATCTTCCTAGCGGTCGCGTGCGACTTGGAGAATGTACCAGACCTCTGCCTCTCCCTCTTCGACTAGCTGCCTT
This sequence comes from Monosporascus sp. GIB2, assembly GCA_004155935.1. Taxonomy (NCBI): domain Eukaryota; kingdom Fungi; phylum Ascomycota; class Sordariomycetes; order Xylariales; genus Monosporascus; species Monosporascus sp. GIB2. The sequence continues at coordinate 7,095 of QJNV01000909.1, forward strand.
GTTGCCACGTATGAGACATCTGGTACGCAGGTCTACTGCTCTTCGACACTTGTCCAGAAACGGGACGTGTCCTTCGGTGATATTCAAGGTCTGGTCTCGTCGCGGTAGGGACCGCTAGTTGGGTGATGAATACGAGAAGCGAGAACATAGCGAGAGGGCATTAGCCAGAGAGTCTAACTTAGCGTCCGCCATTTCCTCTGGACATTTTGGAGACAGACGGCTCCGCCCGCTTCGAAAATTTGGGCAGAACGGTTGGTCTTATACCCTGTGTTACCCGCTGTCGTCGCTGGCTCGATAATGTCTTTGGCTGATGACACACCCCACAACTCACCCTGCTTGCGTTCGTTCGCTCCCGGACATCGTGCCGGTGGGATGGGACGGACGGGCGGGCTGATCTGACCGGGAACGCCGCGGAGTGCTGACCTGAGATTGTACGTGGGCGTATGCATGGGAAGGCGGAAAAACGATTGTCAGCACATCCATCCGCCTTGCTTTGCTATATTGATTCATTCCCTACCATCCTGGTCCTCTCCTTCTGCTTCTTCATCATCGTTATCGTGCCCATCTTAGTCCTGCCCTCTTAGTCCTGCCCTCTCCACTCATCGGTCCCTTGCCGCGATAAAAAGTCATCGTTCCCAATCCGACCCTCTGCGACACGGTCCATAGGTCTCACGAGCGATGAACTGAACCAGACAGCGACATAGTGTACCAGCACCCCGAGTGCGGACGAAGATATTGTACGATGGAGGGGACGACGGAAGCGAACAACGGTCCTAAGCTGATAGCCGCGCTATGGCCCATCACCATTACCTCGGGTATCGTCCTCGGGCTGCGCATCTTCGCCAAGATCAGTCGCGGGCGGTATATCTGGTGGGACGGTACGTCTCTCCCCACGGGACGAGCCGCTACATAGTTGCCTAGCGGCCCCGGCCCGGTCCTTATAAAACCGTTTACGAGCCCAGGCGCAGACATCATCATGCTCTTCTCGCAGACGCTGCTCGTAGTCGCCGTATCGCTCATAACGAAGGCGGTCGCGCTCGGCTTCGGGCGGCCCCGCACGGCGCTGGACCCGGACGCGCTCTACGGCATCGCCACGTACGGGGCGATCTACAGCGCGGCCTCGACGGTCATCGTGGCAAGCGCCCGCATCTCGTTCGCCGTCGCCCTGCTACGCGTCACGCTCGCGGGCTGGGGCCGCGTGCTCGTCCGCGTGGTTATCGTCGGCCTCGTCTGCGTCACCGCCGTCCCGCCCGTCGTCGCGCGCTTCACGATCTGCGACCCCTTCCAGAAGGTCTATGGCCAGGTCCAGGGCGGCCGCTGCGGGAATACGTATATCCCGCTGTACCTCGGCTGGGCGAGCGGTGGTGAGTAGCTCCCTGTCTTTTCTTCTCTCTTTCGTCGCGAAATGTTCACTGGGCCGCGCTGGTTTAGGCCGGGTTAGCCGTTTGTCTTCCCCGAGAGGAACGAGAGTTAGATTCGGAGTCTCCGTGGGTAAATTCTGGGACTTTAGGCTAACCGCGGGTCTTCCGTTTCACGCCTTGTAGCCTGGAGTGCCGCCAGCGATTTCGCCTTGACGCTCCTCGCATGGAAGATAATATGGTCCATGAGGATGCGGCCCAAAGAGAAGGTCGGCGTCGCGATTGCGTTGAGTTTCGGACTGCTGTAAGTTTATCTACCCACGAGGAGGTTCGCTCCGCCTGTCCGGGCGAGTTCCCCGTTACTGAAAAGCGACGCTGCAGATCCGGCATGATCACCATCTTCAGATACACATACGTCGCCCTGATCTATACCCGCGACTTCTTCGGTGAGTTCCCCGCGTGTCCTCTTCCTCCTCTCGAATATGCGGCTAGGCGGCTGAACCCCAGTGCAGAGTACGGATACTTCGGATTCATATGGGTGAGTCGCGGAACGATCCGATCCCGATCTTCGGCCCCCCACGCGGCCCGGAGCGCGCCCTAGGTGCCTAGCGCTAACCCTAGCCCCGTGCGCACATAGATGGCCGCCGAGGGCGCCACCAGCATCATCGCTGCGAGCATTCCGGCCTTGCGCGCATTCGTCGCGGAGCGGTCCAGGAGCTCCCAGGGCTGGCGGGACTGGCTGTCGGCGTCGGGCGGCGCGAGCGGCCGGCCCAAGTCGTCGGCAGCGGCCGTCACGCCCCGGTCATCCTCGGCTCCCGGGTCGCCGTCGCCGGACCGCAACAAAAGGAACAACACTCATAGGCACATCTCGGGCCCGAACGACATCCCTCGCAGAGACGACGGCGGGTGGGACTTGGAAATGAGTCGCAACGTTGAGCCGGCGAGTCCCAGGCCGGCGCATGTGAAAGGAGGTGCCGGCGTTGGCCAATGGACGGATGTCTAGTTGAGGGGATAGTGGTGATGTTCTGTTGAAAACACCGCCTTGGGTGATCCGTATTTATTGAAGTAGACTTTTCTACGCCCGCTCCGGGAATGCTAGCCGAATCTAGGCTGTGGCCATGATCGTTTAGACAGCTAGACATTTTCCGTCGGAGCTATGTCATTACATAAACAAGTCTAAAGAGGGTCAGGATAACCATAAGTATAATTTATCATATTCCGCCGAATGCTATGGGCCAAGGTTTCATTTCGCCTCTATTCTTATTTAATTCCCAACTTCTGCTAATGCTAACTATAGGGTGACTAAACTATTAAGTGCGGACGGTTAAACACAGCATTAGAGAGGTAAGGTACCTTCCGCGAAAGACCGCAAATCGGATCTGACGTGCCGGCTGGTAGAGTAATGACTTCACAAGACAAAAGCTGGGAAACAAGTGCGCTTTGCAACCGGTATATCGGATTCAGACCCACCCCTTGGAATGCTAGTAATGTCGGCCTCGGCGGGCGTTGCTGGTTGGGCCCCGCGGGAGAACGCACCAATGAAGTTCACTTTTGCTTGGACACGGCCTCCAAACCCCAATGATACGGGAGATGGCCTAGCAATTCTTCGAATCTGAGGATGTGTCTAGTGTGGCCGCATAGGAGGGATAACCGGTTTTCCTATGTCTTCCGTGGCGGGAGTAGGCAGCAGGTGGGGGGGGGGCAGTTTTGGGACTTACTGCTACGTCGCTACAGTGCAAGCGAAGGTTTTGCGACGCCTAGCTGCTACTATTGGCCTTGTGACTCGGTAAACTGGATGGAATCCGTCTGGGCATGTTGTCAATACCACGAACTTGCCATTATGTATCCCCGATGAACCTTACATGCATCGGGGAAACATGCGGACAGAAATGTATGGGTGGCCGACTCACTCCGACCGTTCGCGATGGATCTCAAGGTCGCGCAGGTCCAATACCATCGGCAGAGCGATTCTCTCTCGTGGAGGCCGCAGCTCAAAACGTTTACATCCTCGCTGGTGCGGCCGTTGGTTGAGATGCGCCATCGCGACGGCCCTGCTGGGGGTCTTGTACCTTACTCACCGTAGCCTTTACTACCGTCGAGAACTCCGGGCGAAATACTCCCCCACGAAATTCGGGGATGCTGTTGTTTGGGAAGCGCCGCGCTCGAAAGGGCAGCCCAGCGGAGACGGTATAGGGGGGACGCTGAACCTGCGACAAAAGAGGGACGAGTGGAAGCGCATTGGCGGTGGCTTTGAGGGCGACCTCTACGTCTATAATGATACCGTGATAAAGACCTTCGTCACATCTCGGAGCCCCCTACGCAACTGTATCAACCATTTCTCAGCATCCACCGAGATTCCCGCGATGCTACTTCTCGGCGGACGGGGGGACCACGTGGCACGGACCGCTCAATTTATGCCTGTTAAGGACTATTTTCTGAAGCCATCGGCGGATACGGAGCCGGCCAGTTGGCACCTACTCATGCCTTTCCTTCGCGGCGGAAACCTCAAGAAGCTGGCACAACGCCTCCGTTCGGCGGGAAGCGCGTACCGGGACCTGGACGATCGCTTTCGGCCGTCGTTCAATCGCGTATTGGCGGCCCTGGAAACAATGCGCTCCGGACATGGGCTGTGTCACGACGACATCAAGCCAGAGAACATCTTCGTCGACAGTGTCTCCGCCGGTGGAGCGCCGTCCGATACGCGCTGGCTGCTTGCCGACTTCGGCAACGTGCGAGAGCCCCCGCACCCCTACCACTCTACGTGGATCTGGACTCGGCACAGCAACCAGAACGCAGACTGCCGCGTCAACGACACCGTGCGCCTCGTCAAGACCTACGTCACCTTCCTGCGTCTGGTCGGCGGCCAGGGATCCGATACCCGGTGCGCAGGCCGCGAGGGTGCTTCGGGAGAAGTCCATCAGGCTTCCGCCGCTCCGCGGGGTAGGGGCGGTCGAGGGGGAGGAGGCGAGCGAAGCGCGGGGCCTGGGGTGCCGGCTCCGTCTTTGGTGGTGTCCCGCTCGGCGCACGCCAAGAGAGCTGAGGCGCGGGTTGTTCGTTGCCGAGACGAGAGCCAGACTATTCGCGGCGACGTGGATTTTTGGGTTGCCATCTGGCGACTGCTGAGGCGTCAAAAGTCGTTACGCTTCCGCATCGTACATCTCAGTCGGAACGGCTACTGGAAGGCCTTTTTCGGACCCCGCGGTCGACTACAGTCTCGCTCGTACCCGGGTGGGGCTCGCCGAGAACACTGACCGCAGCCGCTCCAAAGCGCCTCTGCTGTTGCTCGTGATCACGAGCAGTTTCGATGGAGTCACTAGTGGCCGTGTGTCATTGAATGGGACGGTCGCGCCGATATGGGAGAGTCTCGACACGAGGTTCTTCCAGGCCTGGTCCTGTCAAGGAGCGATGTCTTACGTAACTTTCGTGCTTCACGGACGCAAGGTACCACTTAAGGTATCCACGTCGTCCATGTTGCTATCTGACCCTTTGCGTGTAACCCTGGCGCAAGGGGCTTGTCGACGCCAGAGGCCCATCCAGAACTTTTGCCCAATATGACATACGTTCGGCTCGCGGCCGGTTTGGCGTCCATTAAGCCTACCTGGGAAGAAGCCTGATTGCAGCGTTAGGGGTCTGGTCTTGGGGCAATTGCCAATCTATAGCGAGTACGTGGCAACCACATCCGATGGCAACGGGCCTCGGAGTCTTCCTTATACGAAGGGTGGGGCATCGCGCTGGGTTGAGGGTTGTGGTTCGGCTCTGTCATGACCGCACAGTTGAGAGCTGAGATGAAGAATACTGTTGCCACTCGATGTATAGATAGCTTTCGCCATTCCCCCTGGAATGGAAGTCTCCCGGACGCTACCAGAAGATAAACTTATGGAAGGGAACTTTGTACGGTGGTTCGAAGAGGAACAGGAGAGCAGGGAGAGAAATGAATGATGGCGCTGGTGACAGGTTTACTCCCGCGGGGTTACTAGATATCGTCTTATATCCATAGTGAACGATAAAATACAGTAGCGTCTTCCGCATTGTCATATTCTCATCCGGCGTGTAGCATCACAGAATCTATCTTGGAGTGGACGGTTATAGTGGTGTTTTTGAAGGCCTCTATATTTGTTCCTTGCATCTTCTGGAAGAGCGACACGAGTTTTAGTGCTAGGCTAACGCCCAGAGGAGGTACCCACTATGTAGGCTGCAGCGTGCTAATCCTTGCGCGCTCAGTGGCCGCTGACTGGTTCTTCAGCTACCTAGTCTAGGGGCTGGCAGGAAAGGGAAAGTGGAGCTTGTTCCCTGAAGTCTGGGCAGCTGTCAGTACAACTTTAGGGAAGTTTAATCATTGCATAGCGGCTGCACATGACGAGACACCTATGAAGAACACCAACACGACCCTTCTTGTTCCATCAAAGTTCTTCTTCTACGGCGGTAACTCGTTCACCTAAACCCGGGAAATGTTGTGGGTGTTCTCTTGACCGCTCTTGGAATCTGGGCCCTACTCTTGCCAAGATTCAACTACCGATGCATCCCTTAGCGCAAAGCCTCAGCTAAAATGCGCATCGCTGCTCTTCGCCTCGGCCACCGCAACCTTTTGCTCCTTCATCTATGATAGGCGACGATGCGCGTAACTTGGCATCCCCGGTCTCTTTCTCTCTTGATTCTGGACCTTTGGCAGCTCGCTCAAGCATTAGGATATGAGCAGAGAGAGAACAATGACACCGTTTTCCGATGGGGTCCATATAGGCCCAATCTGTATTTCGGTGTCCGCCCTCAAGTCCCAGACACGCTTCTCATGGGCATGATGTGGGGACAGGGGCAAGATAGGTCTACCCTCGTCAACAGTACGTCCCAGGCTCCCATCTCTCAGCGATGGGTGCACTGTGCTCATGGGAACTAGCTCTTCACGATACGTGTGAACAGGACGATGGCATGGAAGGCTATGGATGGACGATGTATGATACCCGTATCGGGGGCTCTCAGACGATACATGACAGTCCGGGCCATGTCGATATCACGACCGATTTCGTCAAGCTGGAGGACGAGGAGAGCTGGGGTGTTCAGGTGAGCGCACGGATGAGACCAGACGCGCCGGACCGCGTGAGGACTGCCGTCGTCTTTCACGTTGCCCTCGAGAAAGCCACAAATTCGGACGTCAAGTCTCTCAACTGCACAAGCGCCAAATCGGAAGAAGCTGGCGAGGGAATCGATGCGACAGCTTGTTACGGCACTGACCCGGCCCTGGGTTCGTTCGAGTTCCGCGTCGTCGGAGATGCCAGCAACCGTCTTGTCGAAGGACCTGCCGTGAAGAGCTTGCAGGTCTCCGAAGACAAGATCTGGCAAGCCAAGTGTACGTCGGAAAGCAGCCCTAAACTTTCAAGCAAAGTGCTAAGTCTGCTCACCTGTACAGCTGTCTTTACCAAGCAGGTTCTTGCCGGTGCCGGTAATCAAGCAGGGTACTTGGTTGATGCGCCTGATGTAGGAAACTTGCAATTTATACAGATGGTTTTCGAGGGCGCCTTCACGGTAACTGCCTTACGTTCATGTGCATTCCGTTGCGGATGTCTAATTGGTCCTGGTCTAGGCTACCTTCTCTTATAGGACTACATCAGCCACACTCCTAGCTCGTAGGTTTGCCTACCTCTTGTGTGGTCGGCCTTCTGACGTGTTCTAGCGGACGATGTGAAAAACAGAATTGCGGCGTTTGAATCCAGTTTTCAGAAACGTGTCAATGAAGTGTTTCCGAGAGCTGCGCCGTTCGACGACGACCGCCACGCCGGTTTCGGTAGGGCTCTGCTGTCGAATCTTCTAGGCGGCTTAGGCTTCTTTCATGGAAACAGCAAGGTAGACTATACGAACGCCACCGAATACCTGGAAACAGATCCGGGCTTTTGGGAGAAAGCCGCGGATGCGATGGGACGCGCAACGATTACGAACACGCAACCAGCCTCCCTGCTATCTCACGTACCTTCGAGGCCGATGTTCCCCCGTGGATTCCTTTGGGACGAGGGCTTCCATCTCCTCCCGGTCATCGAATGGGACCTTGACTTGGCCGTATCCGTGCTTCGGAGTTGGCTAAGCTTGATGGACGACGATGGCTGGATCGCTCGGGAGCAGATTCTAGGGTCCGAAGCTCGCAGCAGGGTGCCTGAAGAATTCCAAGTTCAGTATCCCCACTACGCCAATCCCCCAACGCTATCATTGTTGTTCCCGATATTGATTTCAAAAGTCAATGCCGCTCGCACCTATCTCGGTCACCCGTCGAAGTACCTCTCCTCGGCGAACGAAACTTCGGCAATGCTAAGAGAGCTGTATCCCCTTTTCTCCCGCCACTACCAGTGGTTCCGCCGTACCCAGGCCGGGAACTTTACTGACCCGTACCCGCGGCCCGAGGATGCCATCATGGGCGAGGGCTTCCGTTGGCGGGGCCGGACCCCGATGCACACGCTAACAAGTGGCCTTGATGACTATCCCCGAGCAAACCCGCCCCACCCCGGCGAGTTGCACGTCGATGCTCTGGCGTGGGTGGGGGCATCGGCCCAAGCCCTTCGGGAGGTCGCGGAGTACCTCGGTGAGCATAGCGACGCAGCCTTGTATGGACAACATCTGCACGCGGTGCGGCATAATCTCGACGCGTTACATTGGGATCCTGCGGAGGCGGCCTACTGCGACACGACCATAGACGCCGCTGGGGAGTTCCAGCGAGTCTGCCACCTCGGATACGTGTCTCTCCTCCCGCTACTCCTGGGGCTCATGGAACCCAACCACCCCAACCTACCGGCGGTCCTAGACTTGCTGGCGGACCCCGCCCGCCTCTGGTCGCCGCACGGACTGCGCAGCCTGAGCGCCGCCGACCCGAACTATGGCAAGGACGAAGACTACTGGCGGGGCGCCGTGTGGATGAACCTCAACGTGCTCGCGGTACTGCGGCTCCGCGACCTGGGGACGCAGGACGGCCCCGAGCAGGCGAGGGCTCGGTCGCTCGCCGCGCGGCTGAGGCGGAACGTCATCGACACGGTGTACGACAGCTGGGCGAAGACGGGCCTGTTCTGGGAGCAGTACAGCGACAGGACGGGCGCGGGACAGCGGAGCAGGGCGTTCACGGGCTGGACGGCCTGTGTCATCCTCCTGCTGGGCCTCGACCCCGGCGAGGTCCCGGGCGGCGGCAGGAGAGGCGGCGCGTCCACGGGCGGGATCTCCGTCACGGCCTCCGTGTTGTCGTTCCTGTCCCTCATCTTGCTCCTGGTGTTCAGGCGCACGTTGAGCGGTCTGGGGGCGAGCGCCATGGAGTGCTGGCGCACTGGAGGGGCGAAGGGGCTCGATAGGGGTGCATACGAGGAGGTGATAGATCTAGATGAGCGCGGTGTTTGACATTAATAGCGCGGACCGTTTAGGACACTTAATTATACCTTGAGTTCGTACTTTGTTTATATGATTCCTTCCTCATCCCCATATTGAATTTCTGACATTGCGTCTCGGTACCCAGCTGTCATGGTCCGGAATGGTAATATTCTTGGCGTCGTGATCGGGGCCCCCGAGACTTGCACCTTCCATCAGGGGATTGGCGCGTGTTTTGGAGGCTTACCTGTGCTTACGGATAATGGTAACCTCAGTCGCGGACTGATGTCTTGGCGGAGTGGTTCTTCCCCCCCGCGGAGAGCTGCCGAGAAGGTAAGTCCCGTCACACTAGTGCATTCAATGCCGAAGTTCTAGACCCATTGAAATTATCAGGTACTCCTCCCGATTTAGGCAAATGCTGGGGCTCCGGGAGCAGGGAAGTCTTCCTATTCCTCCTTAGCTCTTTGAAGATTGGTCACGATTAGCAGGTTGTCATCTTGCCGAGAGAGCCATGGCTTGTTCCTCCCACGGGAACATCCCGCAAATGTGTAAACTATTATATATAAGTCGGTGGGAAAACTTGCCTAGAGTTTGTGGCTGCACAGCTCGGTTTAGCTCAGGTGCCTGGATACTCGACTCCTGTTTGGCAGATCGCTGGAGTGGCCATGATGATTTCCCAGGTCCTCGTTCCGCTAGCCCTTGCCGGTGTGGCATTGGGATCGCCCAGTTTTAATGCGAAGCGCCAAACCACCGACCTGAGGGAGAGCTATGATTTTATCATTGCTGGGGGCGGCACGACCGGGCTGACGGTAGCCGATCGCCTGTCCGCGGCATTCCCTGACCGTAAGTTCGGCGTTGTGACCACCTCGTGAACTACGACTGTTCTATACGTAAGAGTTATTGATTTACTGGCTTCGCAACAGGTTCGGTTTTGGTGGTAGAATATGGTGACTTCGCCGAGACGCCGGGCGTTTTTGACCCGCCCGGCAGTCCCCCGCTACCACCTACTTTTGCCTACTCGCCGGTTGTCCCGGGGATAAACAACAGAACTGCGCTACTGTGGGTTGGGAAGGCCGTCGGAGGCAGTTCGACCGTCAATGGCCAGGTCTTCGATAGGGGCTCCCGCCACGATTATGATGACTGGCAAGCACTTGCGAGCCCCTCGCCCCAGAACGGGATCAAGTGGGACTGGGAGGGCCTGCTCCCATATTTTAAGAAGGTATGCTACTTCGGACGTCTACAGGATAGCTAGCCTGCTGACTCGTAGAAGAGCGTGACGTTCGTGGAGCCGACCGAAGAGCAGGTGTCTGATTTCGGAATCACCTGGGACTTCGACGCCGCTTATGGGGGCTCCACCCCCATCTTTTCTACGTGGCCTCCGTTCCAGTGGCCCGCTGCGCGTACGGACTGTCCTGGGCTTTACTTTGCCTCTGTTCCTTATGTGGCTTGCGAACTGGCTGACGATTCTAGTAACCACGAGAAATGCATGGATCGAGGCTGGCGTCGCTCCTCGCAAGGAGTGCGCGGCCGGAGACAAAGACGGCCTATGCTGGGTCCCGATGTCTCAATATCCTGAAGTTGCCAAGCGGTCGCATGCTGGCCTGGGTCATTACCTGGAACTCGACAAACGTACGAATTACGACCTGCTTGTTAACCACAAGGTCACTAGGGTCGTGTATCCCGGTCGAGGCCGTCAATTAGAGGGTCCACCGGGGGTGGAAATCCGCTCTCTCAATTCCGGCAACGTCTCCACCATTAATGCAAAGTTGGAAGTGGTATGTATGGCGGTCTTTCAGTTCCAAGGCCCTATGATTCTCCTGTTTTTCTTGGTCTAACACTAGACTCGAGTGGTATCCTGCTTGGCCGAGTGCTAACACATGCGCAGTGCGTTTTCCTCCCTCTAATGTTGACATGGACTTCCCTGGGCCATTGCCCCATTGCAGAGAGTCGCACGGTGCAAGATATGAGGTTCAGTTAGAGTGTGATGGGATGCTGACATGTAGTAGTATACTATCAGCCGGCGCAATTCATACTCCGCAAATATTGCAGCGTAGCGGCATCGGGCCCTCACAGCTGCTGAAGCGTGCAGGAATCGAGGTCGTCAGTGATTTGCCCGGCGTCGGGTACAACTTCCAGGACCATGGCGGCCCTTCGTTCGGAGTGAGGGGTGAGTTATGGGCTTGTTTGATGGGCTTTGTCTCTTTTGTGTTTTATATTTCTATTCCAAGTCTTACCTTTTACTTTCTTGACAATAACTTGTTTGGGGGGGGGAGGGGGAGTGGGCGCACAATATGCGATCGATCGCTAATTCCTCTCACTAGTCACAAACCCGCCTGTGCCGAACCCAGACATGCTGCGCACGAATGCGACTTACCTTCGGGAATCTATCGACGCCTTCTATGCGACACCGTCTCGGGGCCCGTATACGCTAGGAATGAATAACAATTTCGTCTACTTACCCTTGGCTAATATTACCGCGTCATACAAGGATATCGCCTCCTCTGTGCGACGGCAAGTAGCATCTGGCGAAGCAGCTTCATACCTCCCCGCAGGCGCCAGCGAATCCGTCGTTAATGGATACCTGGCCCAGTTAGAGCTCCTAGCCGCCACTTTGGAGAACCCGACCCACCCAGTCTTCGAAGCACCTTTCCAGGGACCGCCCGTGACGGCCTTCCTTCTGAAACCCCTGAGCCGCGGCTCCGTCCTCCTGGACCCTGACAACCATGACGCGGAGCCCGTGATCACGTACGGGACGCTCGAGAACCCCCTGGACTTGGACATCATGGCGTCCTTCGTGCCGCTCATGCGCAGCGTGTATTCCACCCCCGCGATGCGGGCCATGGGCGTCGTGGAGACGGCTCCCGGTGGAAGGGTGCAGGGTGAGGAACAGATCAGAGAATGGGTGCGGGACGCCGCCGTAGCCAGCTATCAGCATCCCTGCTGCACGGCTGCCATGATGCCCAGGGAGCTGGGAGGCGTTGTGGGTAATGACCTCAAGGTCTTCGGAGTGGAAGGTCTGCGTGTCGCCGATGCGAGCATGATGCCCTTGCTGCCGGGGACGCATACCAGTTCTACGTGCTATGCTATTGGTGAAAAGGTAAGAGGAGGCGGTGTTGATTGCCTCTGGGGCAATAGAAACAATTCACGAGGATACTTGGCTAACTCATACATAGGCTGCCGATATTATCATCCAAGCCTGGTCGTAGGACCGCAAGTTGTATTTTCCGCTACTACTACGATTGTGTGTAGGTTCCCTCAGAGGGAACGAAAGATCGAAAAGAAGAGGCTCGCTTACCAGATATGAAACTATGCATTCTAGCTTCCTAAAGAGTGAATGCCTTAGGATATGTGAGGCGACCCGTACATATATTCGTCCTCAGCTCTGCAGCTATCATCACGTATTACCCCTAGCATACGCGTTGAAATAGCCACTACTTTATCTGATGCCGGTCTCATCGTGGCAAAGACGGAGTTGAACGTGGGCCGCAGGCGCCAGTCGTGGTCACCACTTTGTATTTTGTACCTCCATTACTTGTATCACGCGGCTCCTGACTGTAGAGGGACCGTCTATAGGCCTGAAATTTCAGTATGGGGTACTATAGCGGTTGACATACAGTACTCGCCTAGAGGCATTGCCGCTGAACCCCTTCGTCACCCGCATGCATATAATTACCGTACTGAAGTGCTTCGCCTTACTATATTGGAGGGGAAATCTCCATGCTTCCAAGCCCTCGGATATACTAGGGTCGTGGCAGTTCTAGCGTTATATCCGGCCTATGGAGGCACATACTCCGCGGATACACGTCCCCAACAGACTTCGTCGATAGAACTCTCCAATTTACGTTATATTGGAAGCCAATAAAACTTCTAGGCGATGCGAGAGCTAGGCTCGGTGATATTACGGCTGTATCCTGGGTTGAACCTCAGCAGGATCAGTTTAGCGTTACAACTGGTAGGCCGACTGAAAGATTGCTTTTGCTAAAACAGGATAATGAGCGTATAGATTAAGTGACCCTCTAGCTAGTTATCTAGGTGGCAGAGGCCTGTCTATATATACACAACACTGACAGAGAGACATGTCACTGTACTCGTAGCTAGACCTTGACCCTTACTTCAACAGCTTTATCCTGGTATGACGATGCGCGCCATGCCGTCATGGATGGTTCTTTCCTGGAACTGCACTTCCGTGCGATGCGAGGACCCTGCAAAATACCTAGGCTTCCCCAGGTTTGCCCGGCTGCCTCTGAGGCTTAACGGTAGTGGGGCTTCCGCGTACTACTCCTATTCCACTGGCCCCTGACTCCTGAGCAGACAACGACGCCGATTTGAGGATTTCCGTCACGGTGTTCCCCCAAGTGGCGCCTCGCATACTACATGCTAAGATTGACATGGGCTGCCTGTTAAGGAACCTCTACGATTCAGGTTCTCCCTACAATTACCATGCAAGGTCCTCCTATTCAATATGGGATATAAACCCCCAGGAGCCCGACATCTGTTGACATCGTAGTGCTGGGACATTTTCTAAGTCTACCGGCGATCCACACCACCCCCGAGTCGGTTCTGCCATGAAGTTTGGATTGCCCGTTGCCCTGTTGGCTGGCCTCGCCGCGGCCACGCCAACTCCAACCGAGAACGACAACCTAGATAGCCGTACCGTGCAGAAGAGGGCTACGATCACGGACGCGTGTGATATCGGCTTCTGCAAACAGAATGGAGGGTATGGTTCCTTGCACTCCTAAGTCGGTAAATCACAGCTAACGTGCCCCTTCGCAGCACAACCGGTGGCAGGGGAGGCACGACGACGACGGTTGCGGACCTAGCCTCCTTCACGGCGGCGGTAGGGCAAGCGGGACCGGCGGTCGTGGTCGTCGATGGCAAGATCTCCGGCGCGGCCAGGGCCCACGTGACGTCTAATAAGAGTATTATCGGAAAGCCTGGATCGAGTACGTACCTCCCTCCCGTAGGCGAGCGGCCTTGATTTGCGAGGCGATGTATACTGACTATTCGTAGGCCTCACGGGGGTTGGACTCGCGGTTCTGGGCCAGAAAAACGTCACCATCAGGAACATGAAGATTTCCAAAGTCTTGGCCGACTACGGAGATGGCATCACCGTACAGAAGTCCTCGAACGTCTGGATCGACTCGTGCGACATTTCGGCCGACCTTGACCACAACAAGGATTACTACGACGGGCTCATCGACGTGGTTCATGCGTCGGAGTGGGTGACGATCTCCAACACGTATATGCACGACCACGTAAGCCGCCCGTTTGTACCGGTTTATGCAACTCATGACTAACCAGGACGACAGTGGAAGGGATCTCTGGTGGGTCACCCCAACAACAACGGCAACGAGGATACCGGCCACCTGCACGTCACCTACGCAGGCGTCTGGTTCGACAACATCAACAGTCGGGCGCCGATGTACCGGTTCGGACAGGGACACATGTTCAAGAAACCTCAACGTGCACGCCATACCGCGCCGCAATGCTAACCACGGTCTGCGATAGCTGCTTCCTCTCGAACCTCCGCGAGACGGGCATCAACACCCGCGCGTACGCGCAGCTGCTCATCGAGAGCACGGCCTTCGAGAACCCCCCTAAGAAGGCCATCTTCAGCAACGACAACGGCGGCCTCGGAGGCGCGGTCGTCCGCGACGTGGACCTCGGCGGCGGCGAGAACCAGGCGCCCGCGGGTACCTTGACGTCGGTCCCGTACTCGTACCAGCTACTCGGCTCCGCATATGTGAAGAGCTACGTCCGGGCTAATGCCGGCCAGAAGTTGACGTTCTGATCCGTGTTCTACGTTACGGAAGTGGCCGACGAATGATGTGTTTGACACTCGTTTTCGTCGCTAGCAAGGTTCGTCATCGTTGCCTACTATGAATGTACCCTTATATACACTCGAGTATATTATGGACGAAGCAATTGCTGATGTCATGTGATGATTCATATCTTATGTATATAAGCAAGTTTTAGCACTCTTAAAAGATGTTTGAGCCTGGTAAACACGAATAATCGTCTGATTGAAGAGGGTGGAAAAGCCGATTTTCCTTGTATTACCACTAAAAAAAGAGAGTCCTATCAGATCTCCTCGTAGTGTTTCATTCCCATCATCGTGAGCTAGTAGCTCCTTTCTATCGAGCCCCGTACAACCCGCCCCCTTTTCTCTTTTCTTCGCGTCTTCTAAGCACACTCCACTAGAGCTGCGCTAGTAGACGTTTAAGGTCAGCCCGCTCGGATTTGTGTGATAGGAATTCCCACTACGACCCAGTACTAGGCTTCAAAACTCGATGGATTACGATCACAACGAGTGGTGATCGGACACTCCCAGATCACTTCCTCCGGGGTGCCGCAGCATCTCGCGAAGAAATAATGCATCCCGCCTCGCAGTCCGGAACGTCCGTGCTATGGTAGACAAGTTCCACGGCATCTCGGCCGGCCTCGGTCGCCGCGTCGGAAGGGACCTGGAAAACGCGGGCAGCCACGGGGGAGTACACCGTCTCGAGGACGTCGCCCCAGGCGTCCCGGATGTGGGCCACGGGCTGGCCGGCCGCGACCTCATCGAGCACGTTGACGAGCGGCTCAACGAATCCGCCGAAGCGGCTCGCCAGCCCATGGAACACATTGCCGGTGAAGGTCCGGCTCAGATCCGGCTCGTACGGCTTTCCGTCGTCCTCGTCACGCGGCAGGATGTCGAGGTCCGCCAGCAGGCGTTCCAGGAAGGCGACGCCCCGGTCGATGATCGGCGTGTTCCACTGCCGGGCCGCGCCCAGCTCGACGGTCACGGCGGGGATCCCGTGCCGCACGAACGTCGTCTCGATGCTCCCCGGCTCGCCCGCGTCGATCTTGAGGATGTCCGGCTCGAGCAGCTTCGCCATGCGCTCCACGTATGGCATACGGAAGTCGGCGTATACCCATAACGGAGCATGCGACCCGGTCGAAGCCGTGTCTGATGGAAGTTAGAGGCATTTGCGGGAGTGACCGGTAGAGCGGGGAACGTACGAAAATCCACGGCGACGTCGACGTTGGAGGTGTTGCCCCAGACGCCGTTCCACACCATCCACGCGTGGCCCTCGGGCCCGCTGGCGCCCTCGAAGGGATCCGAGCCCGGAAAGACCCGGTTCACGTTGGTCAGCGTGCCCGAGCCCGAGGCGGTGTAGTAGTTGCGCTGGCCGAGGTAGTTGCCCGTCGGGTTCAGCGTGGGCATGCCGATGACGGTGCCGTTGAGGGTGCGGCAGTCGAGCCCCTCCAGTAGTTCGAGCAGCCGCTGCGTGACGCGAACAGGGTTCAGCTCGTCGCCGTGGATCGACGCGGACACGGACAGCTTCTTGCCCGTGCGCAGCGTGTCGGCGGGGCCGCGCGCCACGAACAATGGCAAATGCATATCCCAGCCGCCGCTGACGCTGGGCACGCGCACTACAACATCCGGAGTCAGTAAATGCACTATTCTGATCAATTGGGCGAATGGCCGGGGGGTCGTGAGACATGCATGTTTCGGGAGCCATCGACTCCTGAAAGTCCACATTTGGGAATTTGTACCCTCGAACTAAAGAAGACGGGGGAAGAAATAACTCCGGGAATTGCTTACGGTAATATCGCGTCACGGCCGACTCCGGGACGTCCTCGAGCGACAAGTGCGTGATGACGGGGGCGCCGTGCAGGGTGTCGCCCGTGAATTGCGTCTCGGCGCACGATGGTACGGGAGCGTCTAGGAGCGATAGGAGGGGCAGGACGGGCATAAGCCCCGCGACGAAGGCCCGGAGGAGTCGGGTGGCGGCCATGCTGCTGAACAGTCCTTGGGTCGGCACCCCGCAATGTCCGAAGCGAGGAAGAATCCAGGCAGATGCAAAGGAACTCTCGTCCGTACGGCAGACAGCCTTTTAACAACTTACCGGGCAGCCCGCTCTCGATGGGGTCTTCCTGGGGAGGCTGGGAGCGGACCATCCGACGTCGCTCCCTTGTCTTGGCCTGCTCGCTTTCAGATCCTCGATTAATCGGATCGCCCTAGCAGTCTTGACTATGTAGTTATACCCTGCTCCATGTGAAGTTGGAGTAGGAGATCGGCAAGCTTTCATTTTTACGCGATGCCTCCGTGCGTTGCGGGAAGAGTGACGACGCGAACCGCCGCCATGGTTGTCTACTTTATAAATTACGATATAATCTTTTCCTCGCATTCAGCTCTTAACGCTAGATCTCGTTCTTGTGTGCCCGTAACGAGATAATCAAGCAAGCAGAATCTCAGTTCTCTGGCGACGTAGCATCATGGGCGGGGCAACATAACGCTGCATGTCTTGGCATAGATAGCGAATAGCTCTAAGCCTTGGTTAGGCGCAATAGGTTACCTAATACGCGTGCCTTATCAGCTTGCCGAAGTCCCTAAGACATCATATCAGGGCATTTCAGCGCGCAGTTACTCCCATATCGGAATTGGGTGAGCCCTGTTCGCTTGGGTGGCAGTACAGTGAGAATGGAAATAGGGAAAATCCTCCCAGTTAGGATCGTGAAGTTAACTACCTGGATACGACGAAATTCACTTAGGGCCGTGATACTCATAAAGCGCATGCTCATGAAACCTCCCCAAAGAAGCCAAAGCTCTCAAGGCGAGCAATTCCATAAATCGCGCCTTACTTCGTCCTAATACTAGCCTAGGGCTGGGTACGGTTCAGGACGCAGTTATCCGTAAGGATCATCTAGTAATATATCTAGTAATAAGTTGAATATCGTTGCCAGAGCTAAAAAGCGATCATGCCCGCGGGACCCGGCTAGTATCATGCTAAGAACCGCTAGAAGGTCTTATCTTTTCCGCCTGTGGAAATTATCGTGGAAGAAGAGGGCCGGCAGAGATAGCAAGTTGTTCCACTGGGACTAATATCTCGGGTTGTGGTCATTGCTGGTGTCTAGAATTGGAGGGTTCTCAGAGTTAAGGGGGGCATGGGAAACCTTATTATACTATTTCGTGGAACGAGGAATTAGGGTCATCAGCAGCACCGTGGAGCCCAATAAGTTGAGGTCCAATCTCAGGGGGATTGGATGCGTTAAGGGGGAGGACTAATGTAGTGTGGTTGTGGTTAGGTCTTCATATCTTCATCGCCGGATATGCGGGTCGCAATCCACGCGACGTCTCATGAAAGGCACGGAAACCACATGTGCGAAGGCCGCAGCAGCCGCGGGACTCCCTCTGTCGGTGCCGGTGGGACCTCAGTCAAAGTCCCAACGATGCTAGCTGTGCAAGGATTGTTTATTCAATCGCTATATCTGGGCTAAGGGGATACCAACGCTTAGGATGAAGATATTATACAACAGCACTGAGATCTTGTCACCAACTCGGCTGCTCATGAACATACTCAGTTGTCCAACAGCAGGCCTTTTTTAAGCACTCCCCCAAGTCGCTCCTCGCAGACACGCGGCCAAATCCGACTACGATTCGAGATCCGCTGCACGCACAGCACCAGCATCCCCGTTGGCGAGGTCACTCTGGCCTCGTTGCACTGCACTCCTGCCATCGACTATGATTATCCCATTGGTGACGCCATTATAGCACGACGTATTCACGGGAGGCTCAGAGGCCGGCAACGTATTCATGGGGGTCTCTGGAGCAGGTGGCGTGCTCATAGGGGATTTAGACGCAGGCAACGCATTTAGGGGGGCCTCGGGAGCAGGTGGCGTGCTCGTGCGGGACCCAGAAGCAGGCGGCGTATCCACGGGGGGTCCCGAAGCGGGCGGCCGTGCAGGATCGAGGACAAATACCGCTTTTAGTGAAGTCTTGACGCTGATGTAGACAGGCTCGTCAGCGCCTTGAGGATCGGGATCAGCAGTGCCGTCTTCCTTCACTTCAACGTCGTAAATATTCAGCTGGTCTATGTAGGGGGCGAGATCATTGCAGGCAAACCCGAGGCCTCGGAAAATGACCATAGCCCGTCTGGTAGCGTTTTTGACGGCGTCTCCAAGGGTCGCCGACTCGAGTTCCTCGGAGGTAGCATCTGTCAATCTCCAGACGGCGGGTTGAATGTACCGGTACACGTTGCGCGTTGCAATTAGTTCGGAAGAGATCCTCTCCATGAGATTGAAGTCGGAGAATGTGATGTCACATCTGACGCGGGCGACGTAGCGGACGGCCGGTCCTCTGGGCTGCTGCCGTGCTACTCGCCTTGGTTGCTCTGCCAATTCTTTCATCTCTAGTCTGGGAGGGCTCATGTCAAGGGCCGTGATGGGGGCCATTGAGCCAGTAATAGGGGCAAGCATGTACGGCGCGAGCTGGTGCCGGATGGAAGCGCACTTTTGCGTGAGACCGTTGGTTGCTCCCTTTTGATCGTCGACGGTGGTGTTTCTGATACCAAAGGTAATCGTCGCCAACTCGGCCGGACGAGACAATGTCTGTTCACCAGCCACGCCGATTTGGTAATGCCCCGGGGCTACCGTGGGAGAGGTTGGTGCCATCGTAAGATCTAGCAATTCGGTAATTCGGTTTTCATAGGCACCAGTAATTAGAATCGGGCGACAAACCGGTTTCAGGCAATATCGGGGCCAAGCCGAATGTACTGGAGTCTGCGCTGGGTATCAAAAGAGGAGCGGACCGGGAGGTGGACACTTATAAACAGAGGCTTGAGGTTCCGACCTCAGAAGTCCATATGCCGGGACTGCCTTCATCCCCGTCCTAGCACGAAGCTGGAAACCGCGTGCATATATAGGTAGCTGCGGTACGTACTTGGCTGGTCGCCATCTAATCGAAGGAACAACCTTGGGCACCGAGCCGAACCTACTGGCTAGACAAGGTTGGAACTAGGCCTTCTCCCATGGACCATACGACAGTGTCATGGATATAAGGAGGGCTTCCTTCCCAACCTGTTCCCAAGTTCCCCGGCAGTTATTTGGAATATAGGCTGTGATTGGATCAGCGTTACCTATCTAGAAGTCAGGTGCTATGACAAAATAGCAAGCTCGCCTAGCTGACTGACCGCTAATCACCTCTGACTTTCATGTCGTTGGACTTGACGATAGACTTCGCGTTCCACCAGATATTTGCAAGTGCGTTGCCACTTAGTTCGGATCTTCGGTTATTGAGGAGCCAAAATCACCAAATTAACACCCGAATCACCCGGTTGCGGCATATTAAAAACCTTGTTGTAGCTCTCGTCGCGACCTTCGCCCAAGTCTTGTTGTGTGGCATCTATTGCCCGCCAACCTATCCTGTGGCCTTCGTTTCCAGCACCGAGTCACCACTATATTCATCTCGTGATGGCTTCAATTAACGCTCAGCAGATGCAAGCTGCTATGCACGCTGCTGTGCAGGCTGCCGTGACAAGACCCCCCACTGACCACCCTCTTCGTGTACTTCCCTAGTAGTAGGTAAGGAAGGTCGATGGAGACTTACATCTACCCATGTTCGGCAGCTGCCTCCTGCCCTCCATGCTTTATGTTCTATACGTAATCCAGCCCCCAAGTGGCGCTTTTCCAAAAATTACGGAATAAATATCAGTATCGACAGCGGATGAGTGATTAGACCACAGAGAAATTTGTGCTGTGTCATGCAAAAATATACAACTGCAGATACCGCCACGACGGATACCTACTACTTCGTACCTAAGAATACTACGAATAATGTGCCTTGCCCCACAGAAGCTCCCCACAGAAGCTCCCACGAACGCTAAGAACACTGGAAATCAGTGGCGGTACATGTGTACAGTACTGTCGTACACACCTGCACATGTACTCCAGGTACTACACCACACATACCTACCCCTCCGTGGCGTCATCGATAACCTTTGACCGTGACTATGACAAGACAACTTCATCACCGACACACCTACATACTTCCTGTCGGTGGTCAGCTCTTTAATAGGTATCAGTATTTGATACCTTCTTTCCGAACCATCAAAATACCCAGCTATATATCCAAACCTGTTGCTAGCGAGTGTTAACCAACATGGTAACGATGGCTAGGGACTTTTCGCCTGGTATAACTCCGGCGCTTTTGCGCCTCCCCGACGAGCTTCTGGAAGCCATCGCCTCCAACCTCCCGGCCTCCGACCTCTTGGCATTTGGGAAGACATGTAAGAGAGCTCATAAGATCACTTGCGAGGCTTCGATGTGGAAACAGCACTGCATAAGCACATGGCGGTACTGGGAAGAACGGCACGACCTGCCGGGGAAGCTAGAGCTGCCCCCCGGACAGACCGACTGGCACCAGCTCTACAGCGAGCGCGCGCAGATCGATCGCGAAGCCTTGGACCTGTTCAACCGGGTGCTGTTGACCCAGCGGAGTCGCTATGAGCGCATGCAGCGGATCGCTGCGCACCGCTACGATGTGAAAGACCTGATGCTGAGCCTGAAGAACGAGACTCCGGACTCGGCCGAGGACGTATTAGCAAGGAGGTATCATGCCGACGCTATCCTAGGCCAGGTGCATCGCGCGACCGCCGTGGAGAAGTGGATGAGCTTGCAGCAGGGACGGCCCGTCAAGTTGGAGGAAGCATTGGGCGCGTACGACCTGTTCGTGCTCGCGGGCGACAAGGGAGATCTTGGAGACATCAAGAGCGAATTGGACCGCATTGCCCAACTTATTAAGGCGGAGTACAGAAACGAGAACCAGGATGCGGATAAAGACGCCGAGTTTGATCACCTCACCGTCCGACAGAAGGCAGTCCGGATCGCTCGCTACCTAAGGTCGGCGAACCTGGTGGGCAACCCGAACGCCGAGGATTACCACGCCCTCCGGAACAACTTCGTCAGCCTCGCACTGTTCGACGACAAGCACACGTCGCTGCCACTGCAGTCTGTTGCCATATACTGCGCGGTGGCAGAGAGACTAGGTGTTGCGGCGAGCCCGTCCAACTTCCCGCAGCACGTTCATGCCGTCATCGAGTCGCCGCCGGGCCAGTCCCTAGACGGCGCACCCGCGCCCTCATCCACGGAGTTTATGTACATGGACCCCTGGCACTCGGGTGACGAGGTCCCGCAGGACCAGCTACGGCAGCGCCTCGTCCAGATGGGCGTGCCACCGAGCCAACACGCCCACTATCTCGGCGCCGCGGCCACGGTCGAGATGGTCCTCCGCACCGGCCGCAACATCATGACTTCGGTCGAGGAGGCCCGCCACCGCCTCCGTCAGGCGTACTCGCCCGGCGGGCCCGACGTCGAGGCGGCCTGGTACAGCATGCTCTGGTCGATGCTCATCCTTGGCGACAGCAACCCGCAGGCCGCCCAGCAGCGCCGCCGCCAGTGTCTCGGGTACCTGGTCGAGCACTTCCATGCGCACTTCCCCGAGGACATCGGCCTGATCGAGCTGACGCCCCCCATGTTCGAGGGAGAGTACAAGCAGCAGGCGCTGCAGGACCTCGTCGACAGCGCCCGGGCCGCCGACCGTGACGGCAAGAAGCCCTCGCCCCGCGACGGTGACGCCGACGCTGTGCGGTTCAGGGTCGGCGCCCACTTCCGCCACCGTCGCTACGGCTACGAAGGCTTCATCGTCGGCTGGGACGCGCGCTGCAGCGCCGGCCCGCGGTGGATCGAGCAGATGCGCGTCGATCAGCTACCGAGGGGCGCCGAACAGCCGTTTTACAACGTCATGTACGTGCGCTTCCTACGTATCCTTTCCCTTTCTCTCCAGTGAGCTTACGGAATTGCGTCGTCGTGAGATACTAACTAAAGTGGGACATGTAGCGCCGACGACAATAGCCACCGCTACGTCGCAGAGGAGAACATCGAGATCCTCCACAAGACGCCCTCCCAGGCGCTCATGGAGTTGGCGGGCCGGTATTTCAAGCGCTGGGACGAGGTGAGCGGAGCGTTCGTGAGTAACATCCGGGACGAATACCCGGATGACTAACTAGCTGGGGCTGTATCTCCCTCTCATCCGCGCCTGGGAAGTAGAACCGCGCATGCTCATTACCTAACAGTTAGCCCTTGGAACGGAGCTGGGTGCGCTGAGCACCTGGAGTGCCCAGCATTCCATACAGTGGATCCAAAACCGGGTCGCGGAATGGACTATGTACATGCGTAGGCGATAGTCTTCGGATCACTGCGCCTGTGCTGCATGGTCAGTTAAGAGTAGCCTGTAAAAAAAAATCGTAATAGGCGTGGTAATGTGGGATTCGATTAGCTAATAAGGCCGAGATGTTAGAGCGAAGCATCAGATTGTGGCCCTAGACGTCCTCTGTGCCTCTTTGTTTGATAGTAGAAGCATGCTCACGTGCATAAATATAACCCCAACGAAGGACCACCTTTCCGCGATGGGAGGCATACCACTGTATTCCCGGAAGCCTCGCGCATGGGGAATCTGGTATGCCGGCCCCTTTCAATACGTAATCGACTTGTAGAATCGTCCCATGGGCCAAGCACCACGCTTCCCGACTCATAAGAACAAAAGATTTCCATGAATTAGCGAGAGCCGAGGTCAGGCCAAGCACGTGCCTAAGCAAGGAACAATTGGAGAAATTGGGGTATTTCCGTCTCCAAATCTGGGGACTCTGAGCGTGATTGGGGCGACTATCGTTCGCCCCTGGAATTTGTGGGGACCCCGGTGAAAGTCGGGGGATTGGCATAGCGAGGTGGCATTATACGCTTTATACGCTGTTGCGGTAGTCGAGGTTAGGGGCATGTCGACGTCATGGGTATAACGGATTATATATAGTTACAACGAAAACCCTGCCGGTGAGCC
The DNA here is from genome assembly GCA_004155935.1 of Monosporascus sp. GIB2. Taxonomy (NCBI): domain Eukaryota; kingdom Fungi; phylum Ascomycota; class Sordariomycetes; order Xylariales; genus Monosporascus; species Monosporascus sp. GIB2. Next base: position 30,438 of record QJNV01000909.1, read on the forward strand.
TCAAAGTCCGCTGACCCGGAGAGCTCGACTTCATTTCGTGCCTAGAACCGAAGGCAATCCGCGGAAATGGTATACACGACCTCCTTCTTCGCGGCCCTGTCCGCGCTCTCGTCCATCGCCGCCGTCGGCTCCGCGAAGCCCACCTGCAAGGCCAAGGTGAAGCCGCTGGGCAGCACGACGGTCTTCACGCCGCCTGAGGACTACACGGACCCGCGGACGCTGTACGCGCGGACGGTGCAGCTGCCCAACGACGACCTGCTGCTCACGTGGGAGAACTACAGCCCGGAGCCGCCGCCCGTGTACTTCCCCGTCTACCGGTCGCGCGACAAGGGCGCCACGTGGCGCGAGATCTCGCGCGTCCACGACCAGGGCCTCGGCCACGGCCTGCGCTACCAGCCCCAGCTCTACGTGCTGCCCGAGCGCGTCGGCGAGTTCGGCGAGGGCACCCTGCTGCTCGCGGGCTCCTCGATCCCGACCGACCTCTCGAGCACCCAGCTCGACATCTACGCGTCGACGGATGACGGTCTGACCTGGGAGTTCCTCAGCCATGTCGCCGCCGGCGGCCGCGCGGTCCCTAATAACGGACTCACGCCTGTCTGGGAGCCGTTCATGGGTATGTATACCAACATCTCCCATTCTATTTCCCCAGCCGAGCCACATCTCAAACCAACCGCTTCCTGGCCCCCAATTGCGCTTGATACACACGCTAACCTATTCACAGTATGTACACGCCCACGTTCTCGCGACATGGCTTTATATCTCTCCGGACCCTCTATATCTCCGGACATCAGGCTTCCCTTTTTGTTCAGGCAGGAATACTAACCGGGTGTAGATGGCGCACGAGGGCAAGCTCATCTACTACTACGCGGACCAGCGCGCCAACGAGACGCACGGCCAGAAGCTGTCGCACCAGACGTCGGCGGACCTGCGGACCTGGGGCCCCGCGGTCGACGACGTGGCGTACCCGACGTACACGGACAGGCCGGGGATGCCGACGGTGGCGGCGCTGCCGGACGGGCGCTTCATCTACGTGTACGAGTACGGCGGGGGGCCGAACCCGGCGCGGCCGGGCGCCTACACGTTCCCCGTGCACTACCGGCTGTCGGCGGACCCGGAGGACTTCGCCAGCGCGCCGCACCACCTGCTGCGGTCCTCCACCGACGGCGCCGTGCCCGACGGCTCGCCCTACGTCGTCTGGACGCCGGCCGGGGGCCCCAACGGCACCGTCGTCGTGTCGTCGGGCTGCTGCTCCGAGGTCTGGGTCAACAGGGCGCTCGGCGCCGAGGACGCGTGGGAGACGGTCGGGACGCCCGAGCCCGCGTCGTACACGCGGTCGCTGCTCGTGTTCCGCGAGGACCCCGAGTACGTCCTGATCTCCGGCGCCGGGAAGCTGCCGCCGAGCACGACGAACAAGGTCTCGGTCAGCGTGATCAAGGTCCCCTGAGTTACTTGCCGAGCCGGGGGCATGCATGTACGGCTATCTAGGAGCTGTTAATGAAAGAAATGGACGAAGTAACACACTCTACTGCTTTCTTTGAGAACGTGAATACGTCAATGTATGTGGTGTGATACCGACAAACATATCGAACAGACCGTCACGCCGCCCCGGCGATAGAACGCAAGTGAAAGCAGAAAAGCGGACCCGCAGCTTGGTCGTCTGAATTATCAAAACTGTGCGCTTGGTCTCCCTAAGCGCCTCCCATCACTTTCCCCACGTCTTCCCCATGCGATGATATTAGATTGTCCTGCCATCATATCACGCTATGACTGAGCCTGGTGGGAGCCGGCAGTCATCGACCCTCGCTACGGGGATTTGAACGAAGCCTGTTCGTAGGGTTGCGCCTCCGGAATATGCAATACGTCAGAAGTATTCCTGCTCGGGTATTGAACTGAAGTGTGACCTAGAGATGGTCTTATTACACAGCTTATAGGTAGTGTCGGGACCGGATGCAAATAGAGACAGAAGACATAATGAGAAGGTCAGAAAGGAGTGACATGGTGGTTTGTTTCTTTTCGCCTCTTGAGTGTTTAGGTTCATCCTTTCCCCTTTTGATAGGCTCCGAATCTCGTTATATCAAGTTTGGGACCTACGCAATATCACAGCATAAGCCCCACCACGAATCAGCTGGTGCAGGCGTGTGTCGATATCACGTCAGAAGTTCGATACAGAGATGCTAGACAGACTTGACTTACTCAAATCTGCACAAACCAGAATCTGACATTATAATATGGCAGCAAGGAACGACAAGTACCAGGTCTCACACGCTTCGCATACTTAACAGTCACGTAGCGATATCGAAACAGATACACGATATTTTCTCTTATTAAAATCTCCTCGACACCCCCGGCCCGGACCTCGCAGTCCGGGCCCCGGGGCCGGAGGCTGTAGTCTTAACGACACAGCAAGTAATCTCGTCCCCGCCTCCACCGCCCTCTCCCGTGACCTTGTGCAGCCGGTCAAGCTATCGGCAATAATATGTGGCTTAGAAGAGGAATCCCTGTAGCACAAAAGCAAGGTGGTCGCTCTCGCAACCTATCAGATAAGACAAGTCCTGTAGCACACGAATGAACGGCGGCCCCGTCTCCTATCCGCCGTCCTCCCAATTCCTCTATCCCCGCGATTCCTCGACCGGATAGATCGCCGAGAACCGGCGCTAAGTTGCCCACTCGATAAACATGCAAAAAGTACCAGGGGAAGCCTCCCGTTCCCGGGGGTTCCCATCGCTCGCCAAGAAAACCTCAAGCCATTTTTCTGTCCGCCACGAAAATGCGTATCAGGCCTATCTGGGGCTTGAAGCACGTGGCACCCGGCAAGGCCGCCTCCGATCCACAAGGCCGGGCCTTCAACAGCGAAGCAGATCTCGCGACAGAGTATGCGCAGAAGACGATCGTTCGCCGGCCCGAGTCTTCCAAGATCCAGAGCACAGACGACAAACAAAACAGAATGTTGTATGGAGGGCGTTAGGACATGACGCCCGAGCGCAAAAGGGGCGACGTAGGGGGTATCTCTCTATTCCATTCAAAGACAAACCGAGACGGGTATCGTCAGGTATCGTAGCGAGCGTGAGCGACCATCAGTCATGTCGCGATTAAAATATTAAATAGATGTAGTACGACCAAAGCCGATTAAGGGTGCGATGGAGACGCGTTCATTTATTTCCTCAATGGGCCGGTGACCCTGCGCCAGAAGCTAGGCCGCTTTCGGTCCCCATCGTCGATCATGGTCGGTTGGCGCACCATTGGCCCCACGATGTCTTCGTCGCCGCGGTCTGGGAATTTGCCCTCGGCGTTCAGATCCGGCATGGTAGTGGGGACGTTCTCGTCGCACTGGGTACATTGCGCCACCGCGCCGCTGGCGACCACGGCCTCGGCTATGTCATCGTGCAGCTTGCGCCAGGTACGGTCGATCTCGGCCCACTTGGCTTCCGTGAGGACGTACGTCTTGGAGTTCACACCGTAATGCTCTCCGGTTCGTGCGAGGTGCTTGGTATAGTTCACCCGCGCGGCATCCCAGTCGACGTGAAATTGCTGAAGGGACGTCTTGTCCGAAGTTTCCGGACTGTACGGCTGGGGCAGTATGGTAAAATTTGCGTGGCCCAACCGGTCAGACCAGGCATCGGGTTCGGGGATGTGAGGCAGGTCAGTGGGCGAAATGATGCCGCGGAAAGATGAAATCGAGGGTTGCGCGCTGAGTGGCGGGGATACGACGGTAGGCGACCGAGGCTCCGTGTCAGAAGGAGAAGGAGAAGCCACAGTGGGAGACTCCAGCGGCGAAGGCAAAGTAGTCCTGTGGGCGTGCGCATCACCCATAAGGGGCGGCAGGAGTGGCGTCGTGGCCAGCGCGCGTTCTCGCTGGATGGACGTGCAGAGATCCCCGAGGCCCTCCACCTCGCCGGACTCCGGCAGTACGACGCTCTCGCAGCTCTCATCCGGCGTCGGTAGCAATGCCTGTTCGTATGAGCGACCTAGGACGTACCGCCCAGACACCGAACGCGAAGATGAGCGACTGGAGGCGGCCCGGGAGGGGTACCGGTGGGCTTCGAACTCAAACTCGGAAGACGGCGAGGTCGGTCCGCTGGGCCGCCTGGAGCCCCTCCACCTCGGTAATGACGGCAAACGAGAACCCAGGCGGTGCGAGAAGCTCTTGATGGAGTCGGCTCTGGTGCTCCGCTTGGGCGACGCGAGCGGCTCGGCCTGGAAATCGCCGTCGCCCAGGCACCCGAGGTCATATTCGATATCCTGGTCGGGTGGATAGAGGTCGGTCGCGTCTTGCACCGCCCCGGGATCGTCCCGAATGCGAGGCTCGTCGTCTACGGCAATAGTTAGCCACCGGCGAAGACCATGATGGGTCTCGGGGACACCTACACAAGCAGTTGCAGAGATCGAACTGGTCAGATAAAGCATCGTCATCGTCGTAGTCGACGTCGACGTCGTAGTCAGAGTCGGCCGGTTCGTGGGGCTCTTCTTGCACATCGGTAAGGATCCGTTTGATTGAGAGCCGTGCCGATTGCGCCGGAGATGCCGAGCTTTCGGAGGTAGCTGACGTGGCAATCTCGACGGACGAGGTCGAGCTGGAGAACAGTAAGGGGCCGGGCGTGAAGATGGGTGTCACGGGCGACGGCGCGTCGGAGGAGCCTGAATCGATGGAATATGCGCGGTATGCGACATCGCCGGCCGTCTCGGCCTGCGCCTCTTCTCTTTTCCTCCTCTCCTCCACTAGCAGGGGCAGCTGTAGTGGTCTCAGCTGGGGAGACATGTCGTCCGGCGCGCGGATCAGCGAGCACGGGAAACGTCACAGTCCGACCGGCCGGTGTAGGATAGGTAAGCGTAAGGTTGGACGAGATACGTCCTCGACGACACGAGATGGGCGTGCACCGTTCAGGTAACGTGGTCGGGTTGGGAGAGGTCCTAAGAGGCGGGCTGACGTCTTGTTTGGCTTATTTATCTGAATCTGTTGCGGATCCGGTAATCTGGCGTTCGCGTCGAGATAGTCTCTTTTTTACCCCGGGATTACTTCAGATGCACATAACGTAGCACGGCCCCGTTGAGCGAGTGGTCCGCCTTTGTATACGTCCGTTCCCTCCCGCTTGTTTGACCGCCCTGTGGAGATCCAATTACTGCTGGGTTCATACGTGTATCGATCCGTTTTTTCGCCCTGCCAGAGCTCGGTTGGCGGCACTGGTCCACGTGTAGCTAAAAAGCGCGGGCCCAGGGAATCTCGTGGGGTTGTAATTGGGCGCGCAGGGGACGCAATGTGTTGTCGCTTCTGGGAGCGTGACTCCTCACCAATCAAATCCAGTCCGGCCACTTAAAGGTCTCCTGGGAAAAGCCCTTTCGCGCGCGAGGAAAGCGGCAGAGAGGCTTTGCACCTCCACGGTTCAACTAAAACACGGGGGTTGCAGAAATATATCAGGGCTTGTGCTATCCTGTCCAAGGTCGGACGGGATGCTGTTTAACGAAGGCGTTGCAGGGTCCTCGAAGCTCCTGAAAGAGACCTGGCTGGTAAATCCAAACGAGGAGACGGGTAGCCGAGCAGATGATAAGAATCACGACAGAGTAGTCCGGTGAAAACGACCTTGTGAGTTGGTTGTGGTGGTGGTGGTGGAACTGGGATAGCCCTCGTGGTTCTATGGCATGACGATGTGGGAGGTTGCCTGCTCACTGAAGCAAGTACCGACAAACTACATAAAAAATAAAAGAGCCTAACCGATGAAGAAAGAGCAGACATACGTGGGCGGCGGTAACGCTCGAAGTTCTAGATCACATCGGTCCAGTTACGTAGTTTGTTTTGGCGGATCTATCTCCACTCGTGCCCCCAAGTAACGTCAGGACGTGAGGTTGTCGGTAAGTCATCCCCCTAGCGCTTTTCCTTTTACTTTTATTTTTCTCCCTCGACCGCGACCCACGGCCAATCACACAGTACATAAGCCCAACGTACAGCAACCCCCCCCCCCCCCC